>JAZAYU010001165.1:0-77984 GCA_038501625.1 Corbicula japonica | reverse complement strand
GCACTGTGGGGGATGAAAAATACCGCACCATGGGGTATGGAAATCGCACCAAAGGGCAGGTACCACGCGCCATTGCGTATGCAACCAATACTTTTGTATTTGCAACAACAATATTATTGATACTATTAATTGTTTCTTGTGGAGATACGGAGGGGTCTGCTGGGCCTGGATCACCAGAACCTGAAAAAATTGCCGGTAGTTTCTCTTATGTGGCACAAGCCCTGTGGTACTGCGGCAACATCTGACCCATATTACAGGTACTCTATGCTACTGCCCCAACAAAAATTTTACTTTAGCCGCATCTGGCACTGGCACCGGTACACCACCAACCCCTCCCGCTATAAATGCAGGCACAGGCGAAGTTACCATTACCACCACTACCGCAGGCACTTATATAGTAACACTTAGTGCACCTAGCTTAGCAACCCCAATAACTGCCATGGTCTATGTTACCACCACCCCAGCAAATAAAGTGGCACTTAATACCGCACTCCAAAATGGCATAGCTAGTTTTGGATTGACTGCAGATTTTAATTATATCATTACCAGTGATATTACCGATATGGAATGTCTTTTTGCAAAGAATTTTTCAATTGATGGAACTGGGGCTTGCGCTTATAGCGCAAATGCGAGATCATTTTTGGATGGGTTTAATGGTGATATTAGCAAATGGGATGTCAGTAAGGTAACAACTATGAGGTATATGTTTGCTGATGCAAATATGTTTAATAAAAATCTTGCGATATGGAATGTAAAAATACAAGTTACCAAAACAGATATGTTTTATAATTCAGCGGTAGATCCTTTTCCTTCTTGGTATACAGATACAGAACCAGATAGTATTTCATATGCATTAATAAACCCAGTGCAGGGTACCGCAGCAACATTGACCCCTGTATTTAGAGGTGCATATAAATCTTATGCAACTGCCACCGGCAAAAATTTTACTTTAGCCGCATCTGGCACTGGCACCGGTACACCACCAACCCGTCCTACTATAGATGCAGGCACAGGCGTGGTCAGCATAGCAGTTGCCACTACCGCAGGCACTTATATAGTAAGCTTTATGGCGGATGGCGTAACTACAGTTACTGCACCAGTATATGTTACCACCACCCCAGCAAATAAAGTGGCACTTAATACCGCACTCCAAAATGGCATAGCTAGTTTTGGATTGACTGCAGATTTTAATTATATTATTACCAGTTCAATAACCGATATGAGCTGTCTTTTTTCAAAGAATTATTCAATTGATGGAACTGGGGCTTGCGCTTATAGCGAAAATGCGAGAGCATTTTTAGATTTGTTTAATGGTAATATTAGCAAATGGGATGTCAGTAAGGTAACAACTATGTATGCTATGTTTCAATCTGCAACCGCATTTAATCAAGACCTCAATAAGTGGGATGTCAGTAAGGTAACAACTATGGAGGCTATGTTTAATTCTGCAACAGCATTTAATGGAAATATCAGCGACTGGCAAGTGGGGGCAGTTACTAATATGGGTAATATGTTTAATTCTGCAAGAGCATTTAATCAGGACCTCAATAAGTGGGAGGTCAGTAAGGTAACAAATATGCGAGCTATGTTTAGAAATACAACAGCATTTGATGGAAATATCAGCGACTGGCCAGTGGGGGCAGTTACTCATATGAGTTATATGTTTTATGGAGCAGCAGCATTTAATCAAGACCTCAATAAGTGGAATGTCAGTAAGGTAACAAATATGCAAGCTATGTTTGCTCAAGCATCTGCATTTAATGGAAATATCAGCGACTGGAAAGTGGTGGCAGTTACTGATATGAATGCTATGTTTTGGCAAGCATCTACATTTGATCAAGACCTCAATAAATGGGATGTCAGTAAGGTAACAAATATGCAATATATGTTTAATTCTGCAAGAGCATTTAATGGAAATATCAGCGACTGGCCAGTGGGGGCAGTTACTAATATGAGTTTTATGTTTCAAGGAGCAACAGCATTTAATCAAGATATCAGTCAATGGAATATCAGTAATGTAACAACTATGGAAGGTATGTTTAATTCTGCAACAGCATTTAATCAAAACCTTGAGCGTTGGAATGTGGCAGGTACAGTTACTAAAACAAATATGTTTGTTGGTTCAGGTCGTGAAAGCAATCCACCTTCTTGGTATAGCCCATAGTACAGTACTATAAACTAGTGCAACGCCTCCGCGGACTTGTTATTAAATATACATAGCAAAATTTTAATCAAAGACGCACTATTTATTTTATTTTTTTTATTTTATTTTTTGCTATAATGATGTATATAATTAAGCAGAGGTTTATTATGAATATATTTAAAAAATTAAGTGGAAATTGCACTGCGGGGTATGAAAAATACCGCACCTTGGAATATGAAAATCGCACCAAAGGGCAGGTACCACGCGCCATTGCGTATGCAACCAATACTTTTGTATTTGCAACAACAATATTATTGATACTATTAATTGTTTCTTGTGGAGATACAGGGTCAGGATCAACAGAACCTGAAAAAATTACCGGTAGTTTCTCTTATAGCACAAGCCCTGTAGGTACTGCGGCAACACTGATCCCAAATTTTACAGGTACTTATGCAACTGCCGCCGGCAAAGGGTTTACTTTAGCCGTATCTGGCACTGGCACCGGTACACCACCACCAACCCCTCCTGCTATAAATGCAGGCACAGGCGAAGTTACCATTACCGCCACTACCTCCGCAGGCACTTACAAAGTAACTTTTACTGCAATTGGCCTAGCAACCCCAATAACTGCCATGGTCTATGTTACCACAAGACCAGCAGATAAGTCTGCACTTAATACCGCACTCCAAACAGGCATAGCTAATTTTGGGAGTACTGCAGATTTTAATTATATTATTACCAGTGATATTACCGATATGGAATGTCTTTTTGCAAAGAATTTTTCAATTGATGGAACTGGGGCTTGCTCTTATAGCGCAAATGCGAGAGCATTTTTGAATGGGTTTAATGGTGATATTAGCAAGTGGGATGTCAGTAAGGTAACAACTATGAGGTATATGTTTGCTGATGCAAATATGTTTAATAAAAATCTTGCGATATGGGATGTAAAAACACAAGTTACCAAAACAGATATGTTTTATAATTCAGCGGTAGATACTTTTCCTTCTTGGTATACAGAACCAGATAGTATTTCATATGCATTAATAAACCCAGTGCAGGGTACCGCAGCAACATTGACCCCCGTATTTAGAGGTGCATATAAATCTTATGCAACTGCCACCGGCAAAGCTTTTACTCTTACCACGACAGGCACTGGCACCGGCACACCACCACCAACACCAACACTCCCCACCATAGATGCAGGCACAGGCGAAGTCAGCATAACAGCTACCACTACCGCAGGTAGCTATAAAGTAACACTTACTGCACCTAGCTTAGCAACCTCAATAACTGCCATGGTCTATGTTACTATAAAACCAGCAAATAAAGTGGCACTTGCCACTGCAATTCAAACTGGCATAGCTAATTTTGGATTGACTGCAGATTTTAATTATATTATTACCAGTTCAATAACCGATATGCGCTGTCTTTTTGCAAAGAATTTTTCAATTGATGGAACTGGGGCTTGCTCTTATAGTACAAATACGAGACCATTTTTGGATGGGTTTAATGGTGATATTAGCAAGTGGGATGTCAGTAAGGTAACAACTATGTATACTATGTTTTATCGAGCAACAGAATTTAATGGAAATATCAGCGACTGGCAAGTGGGGGCAGTTACTGATATGAGTTTTATGTTTAATGGAGCAACCGAATTTAATCAAGACCTCAATAAGTGGGATGTCAGTAAGGTAACAACTATGAGGTATATGTTTGATGGAGCATCTGCATTTAATGGAAATATCAGCGACTGGCAAGTGGGGGCAGTTACTAATATGAGTTTTATGTTTCAATCTACAACCGAATTTAATCAAGACCTCAATAAGTGGATTGTCAGTAATGTAACAACTATGGAAGGTATGTTTCGAGGTGCAACAGCATTTAATGGAAATATCAGCGATTGGATTGTCAGTAATGTAACAACTATGGAAAGTATGTTTCTAGGGGCAACAGCATTTAATCAAAATCTTGACCGTTGGACTGTGGCAGGTTCAGTTACTAAAACAAATATGTTTGTTGGGTCGGGACTTGCTGGCAACGAACCTTCTTGGTATCCATAGTACTATAAACTAGTGCAACGCAGTCGCGGCTTGTTATTAAATATACATAGCAAAATTTTAATCAAAGACGCACCCTTTATTTTTTTTGCTATAATGCTATAATTATATATAATTAAGCAGAGGTTTATTATGAATATATTTAAAAAATTAAGTGGAAATTGCACTGCGGGGTATGAAAAATACCGCACCATGGGGTATGGAAATCGCACCAAAGGGCCACACGCCATTGCATATGCAACCAATACTTTTGTATTTGCAACAACAATATTATTGATACTATTAATTGTTTCTTGTGGAGATACGGAGGGGTCTGCTGGGCCTGGATCACCAGAACCTGAAAAAATTACCGGTAGTTTCTCTTATAGCACAAGCCCTGTAGGTACTGCAGTAACCCTTACTCCTACATTGACATTGACAGGAACACCTAGTGAGCTTGCCAACAAGAACTTTACTCTTACCACGACAGGCACTGGCGCCACTCCACCAACCCCTCCCGCTATAAATGCAGGCACAGGCGAAGTTACCATTACCACCACTACCTCCGCAGGCACTTATATAGTAACTTTTAGTGCACCTAGCTTAGCAACCCCAATAACTGCCATGGTCTATGTTACCACCACCCCAGCAAATAAAGTGGCACTTAATACCGCACTCCAAAATGGCATAGCTAGTTTTGGTAAGACTGCAGATTTTAATTATATTATTACCAGTGATATTACCGATATGGAATGTCTTTTTGCAAAGAATTTTTCAATTGATGGAACTGGGGCTTGCGCTTATAGCGCAAATGCGAGATCATTTTTGGATGGGTTTAATGGAGATATTAGCAAATGGGATGTCAGTAAGGTAACAACTATGAGGTATATGTTTGCTGATGCAAATATGTTTAATAAAAATCTTGCGATATGGAATGTAAAAATACAGGTTACCAAAACAGATATGTTTTATAATTCAGCGGTAGATCCTTTTCCTTCTTGGTATACAGAACCAGATAGTATTTCATATGCATTAATAAACCCAGTGCAGGGTACCGCAGCAACATTGACCCCTGTATTTAGAGGTGCATATAAATCTTATGCAACTGCCACCGGCAAAAATTTTACTTTAGCCGCATCTGGCACTGGCACCGGTACACCACCAACCCGTCCTACTATAGATGCAGGCACAGGCGTGGTCAGCATAGCAGTTGCCACTACCGCAGGCACTTATATAGTAAGCTTTATGGCGGATGGCGTAACTACAGTTACTGCACCAGTATATGTTACCACCACCCCAGCAAATAAAGTGGCACTTAATACCGCACTCCAAAATGGCATAGCTAGTTTTGGATTGACTGCAGATTTTAATTATATTATTACCAGTTCAATAACCGATATGGAATGTCTTTTTTCAAATGATTTTTCAATTAGTGGAACTGGGGCTTGCACTTATAGCGCAAATGCGAGAGCATTTTTAAATTTGTTTAATGGTAATATTAGCAAGTGGGATGTCAGTAAGGTAACAAATATGCAAACTATGTTTTATTCTGCAACAGCATTTAATCAAGACCTCAATAAGTGGGATGTCAGTAAGGTAACAACTATGCGGGATATGTTTAATTCTGCAACAGCATTTAATGGAAATATCAGCGACTGGCAAGTGGGGGCAGTTACTGATATGGTTAGTATGTTTAATTCTGCAAGAGCATTTAATCAAGACCTCAATAAGTGGGAGGTCAGTAAGGTAACAACTATGTATACTATGTTTAATTCTGCAACAGCATTTGATGGAAATATCAGCGACTGGCCAGTGGGGGCAGTTACTAATATGGGTTATATGTTTAATGGAGCAACAGCATTTGATCAAGATATCAGTCAATGGAATATCAGTAATGTAACAACTATGGAAGGTATGTTTAGTAACGCAATCGCATTTAATGGAAATATCAGCGATTGGAAAGTGGAGGCAGTTACTGATATGAATTCTATGTTTCAAGGGGCAACAGCATTTAATCAAAACCTTGAGCGTTGGAATGTGGCAGGTACAGTTACTAAAACAAATATGTTTCTTGGTTCAGGACTTCACGGAAATCCCCCTTCTTGGTATCCATAGTACTATAAACTAGTGCAACGCCTCCGCGGACTTGTTATTAAATATACATAGCAAAATTTTAATCAAAGACGCACCCTTTATTTTTTGCTATAATTATATATATAATTAAGCGGAGGTTTATTATGAATATATTTAAATTAAGTAAAAATCGCACTGTGGGGGATGAAAAATACCGCACCATGGAGTATGGAAATCGCACCAAAGGACATGTACCACGCACCATTGCGTATGCAACCAATGCTTTTGTGTATGCAACCAATACTTTTGTGTATGCAACAACAATATTATTGATACTATTAATTGTTTCTTGTGAAGATACAGGGTCAGGATCAACAGAACCTGAAAAAATTGCCGATAGTTTCTCTTATGCAGCAAGCCCTGTGGGTACTGCAGTAACCCTTACTCCTACATTGACAGGAACGCCTAGTGAGCTTGCCAACAAGAACTTTACTCTTACCACGACAGGCACCGGTACTGGTACAGTAACACTCCCCACCATAGATGCAGTCACAGGCGTGGTCAGTATAGCAGTTGGCACTACCGCAGGTAGCTATAAAGTAACACTTACTGCACCTAGCTTAGCAACCCCGGTAACTGCGATGGTCTATGTAACTACAAAACCAGCAAATAAAGTAGCACTTAATACTACACTGCAAACGGGCATAGCTAATTTTGGGAGTACTGCAGATTTTAATTATATCATTACCAGTGATATTACCGATATGATCTGTCTTTTTGCAAAGGATTATTCAATTAGTGGAACTGGGGCTTGCGCTTATAGCGCAAATGCGAGAGCATTTTTAGATTTGTTTAATGGTGATATTAGCAAATGGGATGTCAGTAAGGTAACAAATATGCAAACTATGTTTTATTCTGCAACAGCATTTAATCAAGACCTCAATAAGTGGGATGTCAGTAAGGTAACAAATATGCAAGCTATGTTTAATTCTGCAACAGCATTTAATGGAAATATCAGCGACTGGCAAGTGGGGGCAGTTACTAATATGAGGAATATGTTTAATTCTGCAAGAGAATTTAATCAGGACCTCAATAAGTGGGATGTCAGTAAGGTAACAAATATGACAGGTATGTTTTATTCTGCAACAGCATTTAATGGAAATATCAGCGACTGGCAAGTGGGGGCAGTTACTGATATGAGTAGTATGTTTAATTCTACAAGAGCATTTAATCAAGATATCAGTCAATGGAATATCAGTAATGTAACAACTATGGAAGGTATGTTTCGAGAGGCAACAGCTTTTAATCAAAACCTTGAGCGTTGGAATGTGGCAGGTACAGTTACTAAAACAAATATGTTTACTAATTCTGGTCTTGCCGGCAACGAACCTTCTTGGTATCCATAGTACTATAAACTAGTGCAACGCCTCCGCGGGCTTGTTATTAAATATACATAGCAAAATTTTAATCAAAGACGCACCCTTTATTTTTTTGCTATAATGATGTATATAATTAATCGGAGGTTTATTATGAATATATTTAAATTAAGTAGAAATCGCACTGTGGGGGATGAAAAATACCGCACCATGGAGTATGGAAATCGCACCAAAAGGCCACACGCCATTGCATATGTAACCAATACATTTGTATTTGCAACAACAATATTATTGATACTATTAATTGTTTCTTGTGAAGATACAGGGTCAACAGAACCTGAAAAAATTGCCGATAGTTTTTCTTATGTGGCAAGCCCTGTGGGTACTGCAACAACACTGAGCCCAAATCTTAAAGGTACTTATGCAACTGCCACCGACAAAAATTTTACTTTAGCCGCATCTGGCACTGGCACCGGTACACCACCAACCCTCCCCGCCATAGATGCAGGCACAGGCGTGGTCAGCATAACAGCAACCACTACCGCAGGCACTTATATAGTAAGCTTTATGGCGGATGGCGTAAATACAGTTACTACACCAGTATATGTTACTACCACCCCAGCAAATAAATCTACACTTGCCACTGCAATTCAAACTGGCATAGCTAGTTTTGGATTGACTGCAGATTTTAATTATATTATTACCAGTTCAATAACCGATATGGAATGTCTTTTTGTAAAGATTTATACTATAAATGCAAATGGGTCTTGCACTTTTAGTGCAAATGCGAGACCTTTTTTGGATGGGTTTAATGGTGATATTAGCAAATGGGATGTAAGTAAAGTATTAAATATGGATGCTATGTTTCGAGATGCAAGTATATTTAATGGAAATATTAGCGATTGGAAAGTGGGAGCAGTTACTGATATGGCAGATATGTTTAATGGAGCAACTGCATTTAATCAAGACCTCAATAAGTGGGATGTCAGTAAAGTAACAACTATGCAAGCTATGTTTCGTGGAGCAACTGCATTTAATGGAAATATCAGCGGCTGGCAAGTGGGGGCAGTTACTAATATGAATCATATGTTTAATTCTGCAAGAACATTTAATCAAGACCTCAATAAGTGGGATGTCAGTAAGGTAACAACCATGGTTTCTATGTTTTTTCAAGCAACCGAATTTAATGGAAATATCAGCGATTGGATTGTCAGTAATGTAACTGATATGGGTTTTATGTTTAATGGGGCAACCGCATTTAATCAAAACCTTGAAAAGTGGAATGTGGCAGGTTCAGTTACTAAATCAGTTATGTTTGATAATTCAGGTCTTGCCGGCAACGAACCTTCTTGGTATCCATAGAAATGTAAATGAGTACAAAGCAGTCGCGGAAGGTTTTAGATAAGCAAAAGCTTATTTAACTTACAGATGCGCCAGCGGGCCCAATGTAAAAATGGGCGGAGCCCCCACAGCCACGCGTGGCGAGGAGGCGGGAGCACAGCACGCGGTCGGCATTGCCAATGGCGATGCCGAGGCGCCCAAATGCTAATGTACCCATTGCAGAGAACCAGCGTCCAGAAAATCCCAATAAGACGAACCCGTAGAAAATCTGCGACTTCCAAAAATAGACGAGTATTGTATAATAAAACTATGATTATTTTATTAACAGGAGCTACGGGGTTTATTGGGACAAACCTTGCTCTGAGATTTTTGAAAGAACATCACACTGTAATTGGGGTTGATAATTTTTATACGAGCCATAAATCACGGCTTGAGGTTTTTAAGGGCTTTGATAAATTTATTTTTATAGAGCACGATATTATACAGCCGTTAGAACTGGCGTCACAACTCCCCCACTCTCTGGCGCACCTGAAACCAACTGTTATTTGCAACTTTGCTTGCCCCGCAAGCCCTGTGCATTATCTTAAAGACCCTGTGTACACTACAAAGACCAGTGTTGACGGCATTCAAAACATGCTTGCGTTGGCAAACCTCTATGATATTCCTTTGTTGCACGCGTCTACAAGCGAGGTCTATGGCGACCCTTTGCAGCATCCTCAAACTGAACAATACTGGGGGCATGTAAATCCTAATGGTATTAGGGCCTGCTATGACGAAGGCAAGCGCGTTGCCGAAACTTTTTGTTTTGATTTTAAGCGCATACACAATACAAAGATTAGAATTATTAGAATTTTTAATACTTATGGTCCCTATATGCAGGCGGAGGATGGCAGGGTTGTCAGTAATTTTATTGTGCAGGCCTTGCAGAATATTCCGTTGACTGTGTATGGCGATGGAATGCAAACTCGGAGCTTTTGTTATGTTGACGATCTTGTTGATGGTATTTATAAATACGCAACTCTTTCAGACCCTAACAATAGCAAGAGCGGGCCTATCAATTTGGGTAATCCAAACGAGATTACTATCAATGAACTTGTAACGCAGATTAATAAGTTTTTACCAAATACAAAAATAATCAACAAGCCCCTCCCCCAAGATGACCCGCAACAACGAAAACCAAATATAGATGTGGCTATGGCAACACTTAAGTGGCAGCCTAAAGTAAGTTTGCAAGAGGGTTTAGAAAAAACTATTGCGTGGTTTAGACAAGATTTGAAAAAAAATTCGGGCTCGCATGCCACAGGCAATACGCATACACAATCACGCCACAGTCAAAATTAAATTAAAGGAGTTACCCACATGGCAAAAACAGCATTAATTACAGGAGTTACAGGACAAGACGGTGCCTATTTAGCAGAGCTATTACTTTCAAAGAAATATACTGTGCACGGCATTAAACGCCGCTCGAGCAGTTTTAATACCGCAAGAATAGAACATTTGTATCACGATATGCACGATCAAGGAGCTCCGTTTTATTTGCATTATGGAGACCTTACCGACACCTCTAACCTGGTGCGAATAATTCAAGAAACTCAACCAGATGAGATCTATAACTTGGGAGCTCAAAGCCATGTACAAGTGAGTTTTGAAACGCCAGAGTATACCGCTAATTCTGATGCAATGGGAGTCTTACGAATTTTAGAAGCTATCAGAATTTTGCATTTAGAGGCTAAAACTAAATTTTATCAGGCCTCGACTAGCGAGCTTTATGGCTTAGTGCAAGAAATACCTCAGACTGAAAAGACTCCCTTTTACCCACGAAGCCCTTATGGCGTAGCCAAGCTTTATGGTTATTGGATTACAGTAAATTACCGCGAGGCCTATAATATATTTGCGTCAAATGGTATTTTGTTTAACCACGAAAGTCCGCTGCGGGGTGAGACCTTTGTAACGCGTAAAATTACCCGCGCAGCCGCAGCCATACACACCGGCTCTCAAGAGCATTTATTTATGGGAAACTTAGATGCACAACGAGACTGGGGCTATGCTAAAGATTATGTAGAGGCAATGTATTTAATGCTTCAGCACGATAAACCTGATGATTTTGTAATAGCTACCGGAAAAACTTATAGCATACGCTATTTTATAGAGCAAACATTTAAGCGGCTTAATAGACCCATCGAATGGAAAGGCAAAGGAGTAAACGAAGTTGGCATAGACACTAGCACAAACAAAGAAATTATTAAAATAGACTCTCGCTACTTTAGACCCACAGAAGTTGAACTGTTAATAGGCAACCCCAAAAAAGCAAAACAAAAATTAGGCTGGACTCCCAAAACTGACTTAGATAGTTTAATAGATATTATGTTAGAGAGCGACTTGAAAGAAGCTCAAGACATCAAAAATAAACACCAAAACAAATAGAATGACAACAAAACAATCAATCTCCACTACAAGCAAAATATATGTCGCAGGCCATCGCGGTATGGTAGGCTCTGCTATTGTAAGAAAGTTGCAATCACTTGGGCATACAAATATAATTACTAGAACGAGGGCTGAACTAGACCTTTGTAATCAACACGCAGTACAAGAGTTTTTTGCCCAAGAAACTCCCGATTATGTCTGTATTGCAGCTGCAAAAGTTGGTGGCATACTTGCCAACAATACTTATAAGGCAGATTTTATTTACGAAAACTTAGTAATAGCCAGCAATATTATACACAGTGCATGGCGGTATAAAGTAAAAAAACTTATAAATCTTGGCTCTAGCTGTATTTACCCAAAATTTGCCACACAACCTATTAAAGAAGAATACTTGCTTACCGATACTTTAGAACCAACAAACGAACCTTATGCAATTGCAAAAATAGCGGCTATAAAACTTTGCCATTATTTTAACCAGCAGTACCACACAAATTTTTTGAGTGCCATGCCCTGCAATCTTTATGGTACGGGAGATAACTTTGATCTTAATAATTCTCATGTATTGCCCGCAATGATTAGAAAATTTCACCAAGCAAAAACAAGCAGGGTAGCAACAGTAACTCTTTGGGGCGACGGTAGCCCAGAACGAGAATTTTTATTTGTAGATGACCTTGCAGAAGCGGTGGTGTTTTTATTGAATAATATAGATCATACCCAAGTGCCAGAGCACATCAATGTGGGGTATGGCTCTGACATAAGCATTATACAGCTTGCTGAGCTTATCCAAAATGTGGTGGGCTATAAGGGTAGCATAAACTGGGATACCAGCAAACCAAATGGCACGCCCAAAAAACTTATGGATAGTAGCAAGATGAGAGCTCTGGGGTGGCAACCACAAATAGACCTTGCTCAAGGTATAACACTGACATATAAGTGGTTTTTAGAGAACCAACCCGAAAATTAAAAATTAAAATCGCACCAACCAATAATTGGTTTTATCATAAAAATAAATTTATGGTATTATTATTACTATCTATGAAATTTTTAAGAAAAATAACAAAAGTCGATAAGATTATAAAAAAAATAGAACACAATTATTTTAAGAGAAAAATAACAGAAAAACTCAACGATGATGAATTAGCACAATTAGATGAACAAGAAATAGAATATAAAATAAACAGTATTCAATCAAATTCTGAAATAAAAAAAATAGAAGATCTTGATGATTCTGAAACGCAAAATCTAAATCAAAAAGTAGGGGCTAAAGAAACTTTTAGGCAACTGTGGTTTTTATTAACTGGAATAAGAAGAAAACTCCCTCCCTTATTTTTTTTAATAGTCTTTAGCTCTATACTGGGATTATTCAGCATAGGTTTAATTTTACCTTTTATTTTACTACTACAAAATACAAGTTATGTAGTTGGTAGCGTAGACATAAGCCATTTTCCATTATACAAAAGAGCTATAATAGAATTTTCAAGATTTATTTACACCGAGCTACATTTAACCAGCCCTAATACTATAGTGTTGCTTTATGGTGTTGCTTTTATTACATTTTTCATTCTTAGAAATTTTGTTGCCTTATATGTACAATATAAACTCACAATTTATAGTGGAGAAGCAGTAAAGCATTTTTCTTCAAAAATTTTCTCGGTGCTTTTATATATTTCTTATACTTATTATTTAGGCAGAAGCACCACAAGAAATTTATATGCCATAAACCTTGCCGAAAGAAATTTTGGAATTATAAGCGGGTTGTTTATGACAATAAACGATCTGTTTTTTATGTTGATAATAGGAACTGGTATTGCGATAGTCACTCCGCCTATATTATTATCAAGTTTATTGATTATGTTTTTGACCTATTTAGTATATAAATTATCGCAAAACGAACTTATACGACTTGCACAAATTAATTTAGAATTAGGAAGACAAGGGGCACAAAACATCTATCAAGGAATACACAATTTTACCTTTAGCAGATTGTTTCATACAGAGCCATTTTTTATTCGTTTGTTTCATAGCTTTGTTGATTTTAATATACCACTTTCTGCACATAAATTAGTAGTAAGTTCTATTCCTAGAATATTTATAGAAATTGTTTTTTTAATAGCCTTTATGGGCTATACTATTTATCTTATTATTTTTTCGGAGGGTTCTACTGAAGATCTTATTGCTACTGCCGCCTTAATTGGTGCTGCCATTCTTAAACTTATGCCAGCTTCTTTACGACTTACAGGGTTCTTAGGAACCTTTGCCGGTGATCAAATAGCAGTAAATGAATTTTATACTGAATATACAACCGCACTAAAGCATACCGTAGACAAAGGAGAACTTGAGCATATAGAGAAACTGAAATTTGACGATAAAATTGAAGTCAAAAATGTATCATTTTCGTATCCGATATTTGATGCAAAGGGCATAAAATATACTTATGATAACTCTCCGACTATACTGAACAATGTGTCTCTTACTATCAGAAAGGGAGAAAAAATAGGCATTATTGGTGGATCGGGTGGAGGCAAAACAACTTTGATGAATATTTTTATGGCTTTTCTTGATCCAAAATCTGGTTCTATAGAGGTTGATGGAGTAGACATACACAAAAATATGAGAGCGTGGCAAAAAAATATTGGCTATGTACCCCAAGAGATTATGATTATGGGTGGCTCGCTCATAGAGAATATTGCGTTTGGTGTAGAAAAAGATAACATAGACGAAGAAAGAGCAATCAAGGCCTTAAAGGCCGCCCATTTATGGGATATAGTAGAAAAACTGCCAAAGGGCATAAAAACAAACATAGGAGATGCTGGTAAAAGATTAAGTGGAGGGCAAAGACAGCGCCTAGGCATAGCAAGAGCACTGTACCGAGACCCACAGGTATTTGTGTTTGATGAGGCGACCTCGCACCTTGATCAGATGACTGAACAAGTAGTTCAACAAGCAATAGACGAAATTGGTGATGAAATAACAACTATTATAGTTGCACATAGACTAAACACCTTAAAAAACTGCAACCGCATCTATGCAATAGATAGCGGTGAAATTACCTTTGAAGGAACCTATGAAGAGATGATAAAAAAATATGGCTGATATGCTATAATTTTTTAAATGGGGTTTACACAAAAAATATTATTATATTCTGAATGTGGGATAGAAAGAAAGCCACCAGCTAACCTAACCGAATCTGGACGACATTTATTTTCACACGAATATAAAAGAAAACTAAACGAAACATATGCTCATATCTATAAACAGGTATTTGTATCTGGCACAGGTTCGGTGTTTTATTTTGAAGGATTTTTTTTAAGACCAGTACCGCAAAGTAAAAGTTCAGAACACATATCTTTCAAAGATAGAATATTAGCATTCTTTAGGTTTTTATTGCAAAAAACACAAACCCGTATACCAAAAGGTCTGTTAATTACCGATGAAAATTCTCGAGGATATTTTCATTGGATTACCGATATGATACCAAAGGTAATTTCACTAAACGAAAATTTTCTAAAAGAGTTTACAATACTATTACCAGAAAAATATTTTTCTCCAATTTTATTAGATGTATTTACTTTTTTAAATATAGAACCAACACAAGTTAATGTCATTCCAAAAAACAGAAGGGTGTTAGTAGACTCGCTGTATGCAATAGGATCTCTTGCAATGCCAGCTGGTACTGGCAACTACAGACCCGAAGTTATGATAAAATTGCGCAATTTAGTCAATTCACATATTGATAAAAGCAATGCTCAGTTCAGAAAAATTATTTCTCTTTATGGCAGAAAACTTTACATCAGTCGTCTTGATGCAAAATATAGATTTTTGACTAATGAAAAAGAAATTTTGCCTATTTTAGAAAAAGAAGGTTTTAAAGTAGTAGTGTCAGGAGAACTTACATTTATAGAACAAGTAATGTTATTTTCTCATGCGCATATCATTTTAGGCATACATGGTGCGGGACTTACAAATATGCTATGGTTACCACCTCGGAGCATCGTTGCTGAAGTTCGCTTAGAACACGATGATCACAACAACTGTTATTATTCTTTAGCCTGTGCCTTAGGACTTCAATATTTTTATTCGTTAGCCACTAGCAATGATGAAGATACCCACTTTGCAGATTTTTATTGGTCTAAAAATAATGTCATTCGTCTTTTAAAAGAGATTAAAAATGCCAAATAAATTTTCTATTATTACAGTTGTAAAAGATGATGTGCTGGGTTTAAAAGCAACACTACAATCAATAAGTTCTCAAAACTACAAACATATACAAAGCATTGTTATAGACGGAGCATCAGAAAAAAATTTACAGAATATAATCAAAAAATACAAGATCATAAACAAATTTATATCAGAACCCGACAATGGCATTTACGACGCCATGAACAAAGGCATAAAATTTGCTAAAGGCACCTGGACTATTTTCTTAAATGCCAATGATACTTTTGAACATTCTAATACTCTAAAAGAACTTGATAAGTATATAGCTAATAACAAAGGGGCAACTTTAATTTGTGGCACCACAAAAGAAACTCTCAATAACAGCACTATCACAAGACCTTTTTACCCAATCAGTAATATGCCCTTTACAATGCCCACTAGCCACCAAAGCATAGTCTATAAAACAGAGGTACTTAGACATTACCCATATAATACAAATTATAAAATTTGTGCAGATCTTGAACAATTAGCCCGCATGATAAAAGATCGCAATGCACACATATTCTATGTGCCTATTACTGTTTCTTGTACTCAGGCGGAGGGTTTTTCTACGCATAATTTTTATGACGCGCTTGCCGAACGAAAGCTAATACAAAAAACTTATTATAATAATTTTTTTACCACAATAAAAATGTTTGTTTATATTTCAAATTTAAAGCTTACACATTTCTTAAAAAAATTAATGTCTCGCCAACTCTTCTTAAAAATAAGAACTAAATATTATATAAAAAATGCATTCAAGCAATAAAATCTCCAACACCAACTTAACACATACAGACACACGCAATAAAGACATACATATACTTTGGCTTACCACTCTTTTTGATGACAGTGCAGTGTCAAATATTTTTTTACAATTAGTAAAGTTTTTTCCTGATAATATTAAGTTTACGGTAGTGTCAGTTGCATCTGATACCGGCTTTTCATCTAAGGCATTAGACATATTAAAAACTCTAAAGATACCACACATATCATTACATTGTAAGAAAATTCAATTATTAAAAATGCGCAATGCTCTTAACACCGTACTAAGAACGCTTTCACCAGATATTGTGCATGCACAGTTGGGCATAGCATACATTGCATTGTTGTTAAGCCATGCCAAGCTTGGTGCAAATGTACACAAAAAACAGATGTTAAAGCTGGCGACTTTTCATAATAATGCCAGTTATTTTAATACATTAACTGCAAGTGTATTGCGCATATTATTTCATAAATTTGATGCAATAAGCACCGTGTCAGGTTCAGCTTTAGATACTATACAAAAAAAATTTGATAGACAAAAAAGAGTAAGTGCCCAAGTTATATATAATCCAGTGCCCTTGCCACAAGTAAATCAGACACAAACTATACTCGCAGATAATAATAGCACTCATTCAAATGCAGACCCCATTACTATCTTAATAGTAAGTAGACTAGTAGCTCAAAAAGGCCATCACTTGTGGATTCATATGCTTGAAAAATATATAGCACTTTATAAGCCACGCAATATAAAAGTATTATGTGCTGGTAGTGGTCCCTTGCACTCAAAATTAGAGCAACTCTGTATACGATATCACATCGCCAGCTATGTTGAATTTCTTGGATACAGGCACGATATTATGCAACTTATTGCACAATCAAATTTGGTACTCTATCCTTCAGAAAACGAAGGCTTTGGCTTAGTTCCATTAGAGGCCCTTATTATGGGTATTCCTGTAATAGCAAATGATATTGCAGTAATGAAAGAAATTTTGCCTAAGCACGAAGAAGAAGGAAATCATACTTGGACAACAAACTGTACTGACGCAGAAACTTTTGCCCAAAAAATGCACACTGTGTTAACTCATTATAAGTATTATTACCGGCTAGCACAACAAGATAAAGCATTTATTATAGAACACTATGCTCCACAAGTAATTGCACAGCATTATGTAGATTTTTATATGCACGCACTCACAGCACATCACATGCACTAGAAATGTGATATGTCCTGACAGCAATCTCCCGGCTTCCCGGTGCGAATGAGCTCATGGTACATCATGCACACTAACTTAGCAATGTAGTATAAAGTGCTAAAGTATCATCGCCATACTTTTTAAGATTCCACCTACTATCTGCAAGCTTAATCGCCTGCATTCCAAATTCTTTTCGCTTTTGCTTGCTGCTTATTAACACAGATAACTTATCAATAAATTTTTGCTGATTCCCAAAAGGCACTATAAAGCCCGAAACTTCATCAGCAATAATTTCCCATGCACCTTCTACTTTATAACACACATTGGGTATACCAGCCGCCGCAGTTTGCACTAACACCCGTGGCAATCCCTCTCGTAAAGAAACCATACAGTGTAAATCTACTGCGGGTAATATTCTCCATACATCAGAAATATAACCAGTAAAACTTATATAAGAATCAACACCAATTTGCTGTGCATAATTTATCATACTGTCCATATTTGGGCCATCGCCAATAAAAACTAAGTGGATATTGCTGTGTTTTGTTAGGAGTGCAGGCAACATAGTAATAAGCACTTTCTGATTTTTACTATCTACAAGCCGACCTATCGCAGACAACACTACAGTGTGTTCACTTTTTGGCAAGCCAAATTCTTCTTTAATTTTTGCTTTTAACACCGCATCTTCTCTTTGTTTGATAATACTTTTGTCAAGCTTCATCCCCGTATAAATTACCGAATATTTATCTGCATTTCCTATACCCGCATCAATATAAATTTGTTTTATATCTTCTCCTACACACACCATAGCATGGCTTAATTTTGCAGTATAGCGTTCTATAAATTTATATAAAGCTCTTGTCACAACATTTAAAGAATTAGGAAACGATATGCCATGTATCATGCCTATAATTGCTTTAACTTTTTCTTTGTGTGCTGCAATACGCCCCAAAACACCTGCTTTAGAACCATGAGTTTGCACTATGTTATATTTATTTGTTTTTATAAGTACTCTAATTTCTTTTAAGGCTATTAAATCATTAATAGGATGAGGATTAACACCCATATGTAAAATTCTATGAATTGTACATTGTTTAGGTATATCGTACTTAGCCAATACTTCTGGTAAGCATTCGCTACCTATTGCAATATCACAGTATACACCTAACTCAGAAAGTTGCATTATCAAATCAAACACACTTTCTTCTGCGCCACCATTGGCTAAACGAGTAATGATATGTAAGCATTTAAGTTCCATAAATATATTATATCTTATTTATGATACTATAATTTTATGATAGACATTCATGCAGCAATATGGGATTTAGACAACACCCTAGTAGATTCTCAAGAAAGACATTTTGAGGCTTGGGATATTATACTGAAAAAATATAAAATCCCCCACAATAAATCATTTTTTTATTCTCATTATGGCAGAAGTAACAAAGAAATTTTAACTCCTTTAGTTGGTAAATATATAGAACAATCTCAAATTTACACAATATCTGAAGAAAAAGAAAATTTATATATAGAAATCATTAAAAAAAACCCACCCCCAATTATAGACGGAGTAATAGAATGGTTACAATATTTTAAGTCACAACATATAGTACAAGCAGTAGCATCTTCTGGTACTATGTCAATAATAGTTGCACAAATATATACCATTGGGTTAGCAGACTATTTTAATATCATTTCAAGTGGGGCTGCACTTACTCATGGGAAACCACACCCCCAAATTTTTCTTAACACTGCGGCGGGTCTACAAGTAGACCCCACACACTGCATAGTCTTTGAAGACAGTCTTTATGGGTTTGAAGCAGCATTAAGGGCTTGTATGCAGTGCATTATTCTTAGAGAAGATCCTCAAAAAGATATGCAAAATATTACAGATATCACCAAAAAATATGCCCAAAGACAAAACCAATATAATTGTGTACAATCATTTACTGATATTAGCCCTCATAAAGATTTTTAATATGATTTCATGAATAAGTAAATTGTAATTATTTTGTAACTTGTTTTGTTACATTTATAAACTTTCCAATAGTAAAACAATATAAGTCTTTATATAGTAAGCATTTACAAAGTTTCTACCATATTGTAAGTTTATTTTAACTTAATGATAATAAGCAATAAATAATATTAAAACTAATTACAAAAAATTTATACATTAAATGTACATTTTACACCCCAAATTTCCGAAAATATAAGCAGTAACCGTGAGAATTTTATTATCGTTTGGCTTTTTATTAATTTTATATATTTTCTCAATTCTATTACATGTATTGCTTGGAAATAGCTTTGAAGTAGCTTTTTATATAGTATTGAAAAATTTACCATGGTTATTGATTGCAAGTATTATGATTTTAGGCATAGCATTAACCTATAGAGCACCTTCTAAGCATAATTTCAGACTAAATATCATACACTTTTCTATTGTATTTGTGTGCATCTTAGTATGGATTGTAGTGTTTAGTCAGCCCCAAACATATAATAATTTTGAATTTTCTATAAACAATCAAACAAAATATTCTAATAATAATTTACCATTAGAAGCAATAAATAATTCAGATTCAAAATCACAAATGTATGTATATAGTTATTTTTTTAATAGACAAGATGTAATAAATATATTAATTGACCAAGAGGCTGACCCCACAATATCTATTATAAATACTATTCCTAAAAATACACCTCGTACGATAACTAAATTTCAAGATATCACATTATTTGATGGTAAACAATTAGTCTTTAATAAAATAGTTACCTTTATACAAGGTGCTAATTTTAAACAAAATAGCACTATAATAAAATTATTATTTTATATTTGCATAAGCTTAATATACAGTGCTTTTGTATTTTTTATAGGGATATTTAGCCATGGAATAGTATTATCAATGGTAATAATTTTTTACTATTCGATTAATTATATTATTATATCTTTAGCCCAATATAATTTATTTTTCTTATATGGAGGTGCAGTCATAATTGTTGTGGCTATAATATCTTATGCCATAAAAAACATAAATATAGCCTCCCCCAAAAATAATTCACAACAAGTAAATAACAACACTACCATAAACAATGAAATCTAGAATAATTTTACTTACCTTATTAATACAAACTCTTATCTTACTTGCGTATTATCATTTTAATAATTACAATACTTATATTCTTATTAGAAATACAAAATATATAATAACTCCTTTATTTTTATTAATACTTTACTTCTTTTGTATAAGAAATAAATATCAAGCAAATTATAAGTTTAGAATAATTGTAATATTTTTTTTATTTTCAGTTGTCTTACATACTATTATAGTTTCAATATTAATTCCAGTATATTCTGATAATCCTATAACAATAACAAATTCAGAAGCTAGTAAAAAAATATTAGATGCACTTGCTATTGCCAAAGAAAAAGATAATGATTTAGAAATTCAAGAATTTTATAATTATTATGCAAAAAGAACAGACATATTTACAGAAACTGATGTTGATATAGAACAGGGGTATTATAATATTCCTAGTACTTTTGAACAGCAAAAATATATGAACAATAAAAATAAATTTTATACACCATGGGTGACAAGTCGAAATGTAATAAATTTAGGGAAAAAAGACTTGGTGTTTAATATAAAAAATTATATTGATGATGGCTATTTATATACCGCATATGCACTATTAATTTATTATGAAAAAATCTATGGCTATGATAGTAATTTAGAATTATTAAATAAAGAAATTGAAAAAAATAATATTTTTGCAAGCTATATTATTCCAAATTATTTAAAAACAATAAACTATTATAAACAAATGAACTTACTTTACGATATTGCAAAAAAAGATAAGTATAGCGTTGAAGAAGTCTTACTTGCAAATTATATTTTAGATATCCAAAAAGTAATATATAAAAATAATAAACAATTAGACGAAATTGTTTGGTTGCAATCACAAATTACACAAAAACTAGAAGAACATGTATTTTATGCAAATGAGGCAAGAGTAAATTTATTTCATTTACACTTTCCTAAACCTATTACATTTATTGAAGAACTATCAAATACAATTAGAGTATGGAATGCCAAAGATAATATTTATTTGATAAGACAAAATATTATATACTTAAAAGATTTAGAATTATTAGAATTTTCAAAAAGCGATAGACAACTACAATCACATATCTATACTCCATATGCAATGATAAAAAATAATAAATTATATTTACATAGCATAGAAATTTCAGCAATAGGAGTAGAATATAAACCAACTATAATAAGCAATAACACACAAAATGCCATACCAAATCAAATACAATTAGAAAGCACCCCCTCACTGAATACTATAGCCACTTTACAACCAATTAAATATTTTGTTGATCATAATACTATACTCAATATCATCACAATACTAAAAAATTGGTATACTTATAAACTTCCGACTATATTAATATACGAAAATCTCATAAGCTTTTTTATAAATATTGGGATTTTTATATTTTTAGGATTTTATATAATCAGATATAATATGTATTTAATATATAAAATGATAAATTATACACAAGCTGTAAATATTTGTGGCATAATGGTACTCTGCAGTGCCCCGTTGCAATATGTACTTACTCATTTTACACTTATTTTTCTAAGAGCAAGCCCTATTGAGTGGCAAATACCCATATTACTAGTAATTGTTGCTTCTATCATTACCACAATAACAGTGTTTCTCATTCAATTTGTACATCTTACCCGTCACCACGATTAAGCCATTAATATCGAATATTGACGCCCATTTCCATTTGAAAAATACCTTCAGTTCTTGTATTTGGACCTAGATTATAATTCATAATATAATCAAAAGTATAATTTATATCAGTAAATAATTGTATTTTTCTTGCTACAGGAATTAAGGCACCTAAATTTACACCAACTTCAAACTTAGTTTCTATAGGACCTGTATTAAGAAAATCAAATCTATTTTGAAATGACACTGGGTCAGCTCCATTATCAATATCATAGACCGATCTATAGCCATCGTCTATAATACTGCCATCATTAAGAGGACCGACTAAAATACCATAAGACGCATTTGCATGTTGCTCTACTTTGAATACAGTTTCTAATGTGACAAAAGATATAGGAATAATTTCAGCATTTAAATATATTCTGTGCGAGTCTGGGTCTAAAGTTGTCGCAAAATGTTCTCCTAAGTGCGTGTGGTTTTCTGTATTATACCCCGTAGAATATAATTCATAAGTATCAGATGGAGGATGCGTATAAGTATAAGGAGTAACAATTTGGTATCCCACTTTAAACGACTTAAAAAAGTTGCTAATAGGATACCAGTGCACACCTAACTCTGCTGCCATTTTTAATTTTGAATAAAAATTAAATTTAAAATAATTACTGATACTAATATCATCCATTAAAAATGAAAAAGGAATAGTCAATGTGGAAATTGGTTTATATTTTCCATGAAACCCAGTATATAAATTACCCGCAGAAAAATCACTGCCTGAATCTACCGCATATATAAGTTTTATTGGCAATAAATAACCTATGTTAAAATTTCCAAACATTACTGCCTGAAACACACTTATTTCAAATTTTTCGTTGGGATTAAAAGTTATAGACTCATATTCAAAAAATTTGTTTAATTTATTTCTAGTACTATTTTCAATCTCGGTAACTTTATAACCCGTATTGCTTGTTTCATCTTTTTCTTTAGAAAAAGTAATATATTCTTGAGAAGAACTAAGAGTAAACATAGACCATACTATAGATATTTTTTTCTGTTTGCCAGTCCAAAATACAAATAAGTTAGGTGATTGCGGAGCTTTAGAGCTTACTATAATGCCGTCATCAAAGAAAGGCCCAATGCTTCTTCTCATAAAACCCGCATGCACATAAAAGTTTTCTTTACCTATAGAAAAACTTGTTCTGTTACTAAAAGACATATTTAATTCAAAGACACTTAATGCCCCCAATCTAATAGGCTCTAATTCTTCTAGGCGGTGAAACGATTTATTTATTAATATATTTTCTGCCATTTCTTTGCGACTTTCTACATCATTATATAAAAGCAAATGACCGCCTATACCTGTTGCTATACTTATAAAACTATTAATTCTAGCAGAACCATGCACATCAAACATGCCATTTGCATATATTCTGTTATATGGGGTGTAATCTCCAGCTATATTGTTATATCTAAAAAAAGCAGAAATAGTAGAATTTACTCTAAATTTATTTATATTAGTAATATAATTTTCTGCTTTTTTAACCGCATAAATATCACCCCTGCTTACTACTTCTAACATAAGTTTTTCTAATACAACTTCAGGAATAGGTCTAAAAATTGGCATAATTGAAATATACCCTCTTCCATACCATACATCTAAATCATCATATATAGTATCAAAAGGATCAGCAGAAAACTGAGCCCACACACTCATAGCGTTGAGTACAAATAATAACAGCGCAATAACTAAAATTTTAATTTTAAACTTGTGAGATATCGATATAAGGTGTAATAATTCTCTCATTGATAATACTATAATTATTCGTTTTGTTGTCTATCGTAAGTATTACTTAATTTGGTAAGTATATCTTTTTTTGCATCTTCAGCATTAATTTTTAATACAATAGAAATTTCGTGACTTATAGCTTCTAAGGCAAACTCGTAAATTTGCCTTTCTTGATAAGACAATTGTTGTTTTGTTTTTCGTCTTGAATATAAAGCCGCAAGCATATTAGACATTTCTTCAATATCTCCCTTACTATTAATTTCTTGATAAAACACTAATCTATCTTTCCATGTAAGTTCGTTTGCAATAGAATCTTCTTCAAATATTTTTAATACTCTTTCTATAACTCTCTTTGATGAAATTTTTCGTAATTTTACTAAATTGCAATTTTTAATTGGCAAATACACAGTCATTTTCTGTGCAGAAAATTTTATAATGTAATATGGGGTCATCTCTTCATTTAAACTCCTATCTTGTGTACCAAGTATTTGGCCTATACCCTCGTTTGGGTAAAAAATAAATTCACCAACCTTATAGGGTAAATTTATTTTTTTTGAAAGTTTACTTATCATTTGTTTTTCTGAACCTTTTATATTATTTTTGGATAATACATTAGATTTAGTTGAAACTTTTGAATTAGTATTTTTTGCTGTAGATTTTTTCGCAGATTTGACTGGTGCTTTTGCTAGTTTTTTTGCCGCAGATTTGACTGGTGCTTTTGTTGGCTTTTTTGCCGCAGATTTTTTCGCAGATTTGACTGGTGCTTTTGCTGGTTTTTTTGCCGCAGATTTTGCCGCAGATTTAACTGGTGCTTTTGCTGGTTTTTTTACTGGTGATTTAGTGTGAGACATTGATTTTCCTGTTGATTTTGTTGGTGCTTTAGTGAGTTTTTTAGTAGGTGTTGAACTTTTTGTTGCTTTTGAATTTGCTTTTTTAGACACAGTTTTTTTAGCTTTTATATCAGAAGAAAATTTTGATGTAGATATAGATTTTTTTTTAGTTTCAGCCATAGATTCCCCCTATCTATATATTGTAAACTAGATTTTTACTTATGTCAAGTCAAACACAGACAAGAATTTTTTTTGGTATAATAGCATTTATGAACATCTGAGTATTTCGGTGAGTAGTAAAATGCTATTGTGTACAGAATGTAAATAGTCAAAAGCCATCACTCCCCGACCGCAAATATAAGCGACACAGTACCGCGGGTGCGGGGGCAATTACCTGTGTGGGCGGCGTTTACTGGCGTGGTACCGTGGGTGCGGAAACAATTATGGAGAACTCAGGAGGTTATTTGTAACCTTTTCTTTTGCCTTTTCGTACTCCTTAGACTATAATTTAGTTATATGAACTGGTTAGAAATTAATGTACAAGAAGATGACACTCATAAGCGTGTTGACTCAGTATGCAAAAAAATATTTGAGCATGCCTCGTACAACGAAATTATGCGTTGGATACGCAAACGCCTTATTAAAATTAATAATAAGCCATGCAAAGTAGACACTCGCATTATATTAACTGATATTATTTCTATAGCAGAACCATTAAAACAATATCTTAATTTACAAGTACTTAATCATAATTTAAAGCCAAATTCACCACAAACAATCGACACACCAGCGACCACACAGGCCACCAATACATTAGCTACGAAAGCCAACAACACAACTAACACTCTTGAAACTCAATCTTACTTTTTTAACCAAGAAATTATTTTTCAAAATAAAGACATACTTGTGTTAAATAAAAATCAAGGCACTCATATCTTTGGTACACACAGTATAACCCAAGCATTACAAAAACACATTGTAAATAATGCTATAAGTTTTAAGCCTTCGCCCTGCCACCGATTAGACACCGGTACAAGTGGGCTTCTTATTTGTGCACTAAGTCGCAATGCTGCTGAACATATAAATAATTTAATGTTGCAGAAACTTAGCTATAAACTATATATTGCATTGCTACATAAACCGGCTAAAAATACTATGCTAGAACATACACTTTACCGCAATATTAATACAAAAAAAACGCATGCTCAAGATTTTCCTGCCAACAACACTGCATCTGTAGACAGCACTAATCATCCTAATCTGCCCAAGCAGCCCCACATAAAACATCTGGGGGTAGCGCAGATGTATATAAAAAGTTTTGATGCTATATATTTGCCAACATATCATCAAGAGGTATATCCAACTTTAATTTTGTTAGAAAGAGGTAAAACCCATCAAATAAGAGCTCAGTGCGCGGCTAATAACACGCCTTTATTTGGTGATATTAAATACAATAAATTTTCGAGAAATGCATACACTGCACAAAGAGAATTTGCCGAACACAACCAAATTACTCCACAAAATAATGTATCAGAATTTTATCTGCATGCCACCGCTATACTATTCAAATCACCGCCTACAGAAAATCTACCCAAAGCCAGTGCTGGCCAACTAGTCGGTACACCTCAATCTTTTTTTGCACGCTTGCCAGAGGCATGGTTAAATTTAACAGACGATCGCGGTGTGGAATCTCTTCTAGGTTTAGAAAAAAGTTTAGAGCGTTTTGCTTTTTCTTGTGTTGAGATAATACCCTCTTCTTTAAGTATAGACATTAATGCACTATGGATTTCGCTGTTGGGCGGGGTCATTGGCTGAACCCAATTTTTAATTGCAAAAAATATATTTTTAATTTCTAAGCTTTTATTTTTTAGTTTTTTATCAATATAATTATCTGCAATATATTTTTTTGTAAACTGTCTTATTAACATTTGCATGCCCCTAATTCTATTGTGGGGTTTTTCTACAGTCTCGTCAGCATAATGCAAATCTGCAAAAAATGCCGAATATAAATGTTTATGTATGTGCAACCATTCATAAATATGCGGAGTCATATATTTTAGAAGTTTATATTTTACGCAACCACCAATTATAATTTCACTATAGCCCGATGTTAATATTTTCATCATCTCGTCGCCAATTCTACTTGTTGAAACTGTAGCCAACAAGACTGCATATTTTTTTAAATGATATTTAGTTACTAAAGATAAACGCAAATTTACTTTAGTGGCATATTTAATAGCCCGTAACAATCTTATAGGGTCACTCTTATAATCTGTAAGCAAAGGCACTAATTTCTTGGCTCTAATATCCGCAACTCCATCTACAAAATCAAATACCTGGTCTCTCATTGGGCAATAATACAAGGCGTTGCAGGTGTAATCTCGGCGCAACACATCTTCTGCAATGGTGCCGTATTTATTATTTTCTGCGTGGGGAGTAGTGTGTCTCTGAAATTTATTTTTTTTCTTAGCAATGTTGTTTTTGGCTTTGTTGTCAGCAAAATTGCCAGTGTGTGCGTTGTTTGTAACCCCATCTGTATGCTGTCCATTATCTTTATCTCTACTTGCACTGTCAACACTTGCTCTAAAAGTTGAAATTTCTATTTGATGATTATTTGTAATAGGTATCAGTACAATCTGAAATCGCTTTCCTATAATTCTGGCGTTTCTAAAATACTGTTTTATTTTATTTGGATATGCATCGGTAACCACATCAAAATCTTTGGGTATAGTATTGCACAATAAATCTCTGACTGCACCTCCGACTATATATGCTTCGTACCCAAGCGAGTATAATCGTTTTACAATATTTATAGCATGGCTATCTATATCTTGCTTATTGATATGATGTTCTTGTTGAGTGTAAATTTTAGCTATGCGTACTAACTTACCATTTGACTTATAGCCATAACAATATTTCATAGTATTGTATTTAACAGCAGTATATAAATAACTATGGGTTTAACTTAGAACTCATAGCGCATATTAAGACCAACCATCGAAGAATTTGAAAATGGCTCATAACTAAAAGTAAAATCTAACGCATAAAAATTATTAAAATATAAAGCCATACCACCGAAAATTCTTAAACCTCCAGTTACATTATTTAAATTTAATATTACCCCTTGATTGGTAAGTTCAAATTCTCCGGGTATCAAAGGTTGAGCATTTGCATCCTCTAGATATTTCTTATATTTTATAAATTCTTGTTTAAATGTTGGGTCTACTAATATGTCAGTACCATAAAAACCTATTTTAGAAACGCTCATAATAAGCATGGGTTCTAATCCGAAATAAGGCTCAATAAATATTAGCTTTTTTTGCGTTTGAAATTTTAATGACAAAGCATGTGCACTAGAGATTACTTCTAACTTAGTATCAGGTATTTTAAATGGAAAGTTTGCACGTATCCCATTAGCTGGAAATACGCTTACAGGTAAGGTTAAGGTTGCCCCATTATAAGAATATTTAAATGACGCCGATAAACCAGGTATTAACCTCTGTTCTTCAAAAATAGGTAGGCGGATTTCTAAGGAAGTCAACAAACTATTAAATTTGAAAAAATCAGGGTTTACTAGACCTGACTCTGTGGTAAAATAAGAAAAACTAAACCCTATATCATAAGGCAATTTAAACTTACCTATATTTAAACCACCTATTCTAAACTGAGCGCCTCCACTAAAAGATGGAGCCGGAATGTCTATCTCTTCTGCATTTGCCAAAGCAGTACCATTTACTATGTCTGATATTGTGTACCCGGTAATACCAGCATTAATAAAACCACCCAAGGTAAAATGGGGAAGAGTACCTATATAGTTGCTGCTAGTATCGGTAGATGAGACGCCAGACATGGCCTGTGCAATATTTACCCGTTGTATAAATAGTTTTACTTGATTAGAAAATTGGAAAATATCATTTATTTTGGCATAACTTTTCTGAGGGATTAAAAAGACCCCAACTATAAATATGCCAGTTATTAGTATTATATGTATAATTTTATTTTTCATTGTAACCTCTAATTTAAATATTTTAATATACTATTACTATAGTATATTATAATTTTGCAATACTTTCAATACTAATTTAATTGATAGCATTATATTTTATGCTCTGGTAGCTCAACAGGATAGAGCAATCGCCTCCTAAGCGATAGGTTGTGGGTTCAACTCCCATTCAGGGCAATGACAACTGTTAACAGTAATATGCCCACAAATATGCAAGCCGCGGCAATAGGTTCAACTCCCATTCAGGGCAATGACAACTGTTAACAGTAATATGCCCACAAATATGCAAGCCGCGGCAATAGGTTCAACTCCCATTCAGGGCAATGACAACTGTTAACAGTAAAGTTAATTTCATATATAATACTAATATGTCTACTAAAACTAACAAAAGCTTTATAAAATCTATAATTTTTATTGTTATCTTAGCTCTTATTGTGATAAGCATAATGGTATTTGATTTAGGAAGATTTTTTACCCTCTCTTATGCACAATCACAACTAGAGATTTGGCGCTATCAACTGTCTCAAAATCCCTTAATATTTATTACTATTTATTTTCTAGCCTATGTTATTGTTACTGCATGCTCTATCCCCGGTGCCACAGTACTCACCTTATTAGCAGGTGCATTATTTGGCTTAGTAAGAGGAGTAGTGATAGTATCATTTGCCAGTACCATAGGGGCAACACTTTCTTTTTTAGCTGCCCGATTTTTACTTAGAGAAAGCATTGAAACTAAATTTAAAAGCCAGTACCAAAAAATTAATGCGGGGTTTGATAAAGACGGTGCGTTTTATCTGTTTGCATTACGATTGGTTCCGTTGTTTCCGTTTTTTATGATAAACCTAGTTATGGGGTTAACACGCATACCCACTTTAATCTACCTGTTTGTAAGCCAAATTGGTATGCTAGCTGGCACAATAATTTATGTAAATGCTGGTAATGCACTGTCTAACATTACCAGCACTAAAGAAATTTTTAGTATAAAGCTGTGGGGTGCCTTTGCATTAATAGCTATCCTCCCCATAATATCAAAAAAAATAATAGGAATTATTAAACACAACAAAGTCTATAAAAATTATAAACGCCCCGAGAATTACGATGCCAATGTGGTAGTAATCGGTGCTGGTTCTGGGGGACTTATTGCCGCATACATTGCAGCCACACTAAAATCTACAGTGTATTTGATAGAAAAAGATGCAATGGGGGGTGACTGCCTTAACCGTGGGTGTGTGCCATCTAAGGCCTTAATTCATGCAAGCAAATATGCAACATTGAACCTTAAGGCTGCTGATGTTGGCATAAAATATACTAACCCTATTGTTAACTTTACAAAAGTTAAGCAAAGCATAAATAAAGCTATAGACACTGTTGCTCCGCATGACTCGGTAGCGCGTTACGAAGCACTAGGGGTTAAGTGTATTTCTGGCGAGGCCAAAATTCTAAGCCCTTTTGAAGTAGAAGTAGAAAAGAAAATTATTAAAACTAAATCAATTATTTTAGCTACAGGCGGCAACCCCATAGTACCAGAAATACCTGGGATGTCTCATCATAATGTTTTTACCTCTGACACATTGTGGAAAGACTTAAACTATTTGCCAAAGAAGTTAATTGTGATAGGCGGAGGCCCCATAGGATGTGAACTTGCTCAAGCTTTTGCAAAACTTGGTTCAAATGTTACACTGCTACACAAACACAGTACTTTGCTTCCTAAAGAAGATAGTGATGTTGGCCAAACAATACAAACATTGCTAGAACTTGATAGGGTAAAAGTCTATACCGATATTACTATAAAAGAATCTATAAGCAAGCAAAGACAGTCGTTTTTAGTAATTAATGTAAAGTCTGATAATAATACTCATAAAACTTTAGAGCTACCCTACGATAAAGTTATTGTTGCAGCAGGAAGAAAAGCAAATACAGAGTTTCTTAAACACAGTAATATTTCGCTTGATATTGCCCCTAATGGGTCTTTGATTACCAACGAATATTTGCAAACTAAATATTCAAATATATATGCTGTAGGGGACTTAGTAGGCCCACATCTGTTTACACATATTGCATCTCATATGGCATGGTATGCAAGTGTCAATGCCCTGCTAGGATCTATAAAAAAGTTTGCTGTTGACTATAGATTAGTACCTGCAGTTACCTTTACGAGCCCCGAAGTTGCTAGCGTAGGTTTACGAGAAATAGATGCTACAAAGCAAGAGATAGAGTACGAAGTAGTAAAATTTAATTTAGACGACTTAGATCGTGCAATTACCGAACAGCACTTTTACGGCTTTATAAAAATATTAGTGGCAAAAGGTGAAGACAAAATTTTAGGAGCTACTATTGTTGCTGATCGTGCCGGCGAAATGTTGGGCGAGATTTTAATAGCTATGAAAAATAATATAGGGCTTAATAAAATTTTAGGCACTATACATCCATATCCCACTTATATAGAAGGCATAAAAAGCACTGCGGGCATGTGGAAAAAGAAACATGTTCCAGAGCGCATACTAAAAATTTTAGAAAACATTTTTAAGTTGTCGATAAAGAGCCAAAAATAGAATTAACCTTTGGCGGCATGCACGACGAATGCGTGGTATAGTCGCCAAAAGTCAGGCTTATACAAACCTCTTTCGTGGAAAAATAGGTACTGCATCAAGTAACAATTTTGTTGCTCTGCTCTTAGGGGTGTGCAACAAGTCTAAGGCACTAGATATTTCTTGTACCTTGCCATCTCGCATTACCATCACTTCATCGCATAAATACAATACCAACGACAAGTCGTGGGCTATAAAAATAATAGTAATATTTTTTACTTTCTTATATTGTAGTAACAGGTTTATAATATCTCGGCGAGTAGAGGCATCTAATGCAGTTGTAATCTCGTCACATATTAAAATTTCTGGGTTATGGATAAGCGCGCGTACTATAGCTATGCGTTGTCGCTGACCTCCTGAGAATTCTGTAGGATATCTTCCCAAAATAGTATTACTTAGCCCCACCAACAGCAAAGTGTTCTCTATGCGCTTATACATTTCGTGTTGCTTTGCCTGTGTAGTCAGTAAGCCCAGCGTTTTACATTCTTGTGCAAATAGCCAAGAATACCACAAACTTTCTGAGAGTATTCTACCCACAGTAAGTCTATGATTTAGCGAGCGCGCAGGGTCTTGAAATATCATTTTGACTATAGACTGATAGCGTTTCAGTTCTAGCTTAGTGGCATTTTCTAGCAATAAATCGTTTTGGTACACTATGCTACCAGTACTGGGTTTTTCTGCACCCACTAAAAGCCGCATCAAAGTGCTTTTGCCACTACCAGATTCTCCCACAATACCAAAGATAGCATTGCGGCGTATCTTACACGATACATCGTCAACTGCCAGCACCTGACTTACATTGCCAGAAAAAAATTGACTATTGAGTTTGTAGTGTTTTGTTACATGTTTAAGTTCTAGTAGTACTTCTTTATTATACATCGTTGCTTCCATTTAATGTTTGGGTGCTCTTGCGGGCACTTGTAGTTTGAGCGTTCCTGCGGGCATCATTGGTAGTGGTATATTCCTCAAACATATTTTTTCCGTCATAGCGTTCGCCAAACTTAATAGTAGAACTTAGCAAACTTTGCGTATATCTATGCTGCGCAAAGTACACAATATCGTTGGGAGTGCCCTCCTCTACAATCTCGCCATCTTTCATAACTATAATTCTATCTACCAAATTTGCCACTAGTGCAAAGTCGTGCGTAATAAACACCATTGCCATTTTTCTTTTTTGGCATAACTGTATAAGCATATCTAAGATCTTTTTTTGAGTGATAACATCAAGTGCAGTCGTGGGCTCGTCAGCTATCAGCAGTTTAGGGGTTAAGGCAAGCGCCAAGGCAATCTGTACTCTTTGTATCATACCTCCTGAAAACTGATGAAAATAACTATAAATGCGATCTTGTGCATGCTTTATGCCAACCTCTTCTAAAAGTAAGCAGGATTTCATAAAGACCTCTTGCTTGGTTATATTGGGAAAATGTGCTTTAAATATTTCTTTGAAGGTACTAAATATATTGATAAGCGGATCGTACGATTGCGATGGTTCTTGATAAATATAGGCAATTTCAGAGCCCCACAATGTACGCATTTTCCTGTTTTTATAGGCACTAATTTCAGTGTTATCCCACACTAACGACTGCATATGTGAGCATGCATGGGGGGGAAGCAGTTTCATCATTGCCAGCATACTTATGCTTTTGCCAGAACCACTCTCGCCAACTATACCCACTATTTCTTGTTTGGCAATTGCAAAATCTATGTTTTTTACGGCTTCTATAATATTTTTGCCCTGTCTAAAAGTAACCGATAAATTTTTTACAGCAAGTAAAGACATTAGTCTCCTCCCTTAAGACTGGCCTTAGAGCCCGTATGATATGGGTCTAGTACATCTCGCAGGCGTTCTCCAATAAAATTAAACGCAAGCCCTATTACAATTAAAAACAAGCCCGGATACAGTACCCATGGGTGGGCTTTTATTACGGTAATATTTAGCACTCTGCTGCTAAGCAAAGCACCCCAACTTACCGAAGGGTCGGTAATGCCAAGGCCCAAATAACCCAGCACTGTCTCTGTCATAATAACTGCGGGTATAGAAAATGAAATACTTATTAGCAAGATGCTAGACAAATATGGTAAGATATGCCTAAAAATAATGATAAGCGTGGGGGTGTTATCAAGACGCGCAGCCTTGATAAAATCTTCTTGTTTTATGCTATGAAACATTCCCCGTACCATACGCGCTAAATCAGGAAACCCAATCAGGGCAAATATTAATGTGATGATAATATATGCCTGTGCCGGTGTAGTATGTGGCAAAAAGATAGAGCGTAGAAACAGCAATAGATACAGCCCCGGTATTAAAATAAAAAATTCGCAGATGCGCATAATAAACCAGTCTATACCGCCACCATAATAACCCGCAAGACCACCTAGTAGCACACCTATGGGTAATGAGAACAACACCGATAATATGCCTATTGTAAGCGATATTCTGCTACCATAAATTATGCGACTAAATAAATCTCGGCCTATATGATCGGCACCAAATATATACATGGGGTAATCGGCACTCGACATTAAATGTCGTGTGAGTGTGATAAAACCAAAAAGTTTGTATGGGGTTGTTTTTTCAAATAAATGTATGCGTTGATACTGGCCTTTTATTGGCAACCATTTTCTATTAAGATCATCTACTAATGCATATTTTTGAATTTGCAAGCCAACTCCTAGTTCTTTTGAATATAGTCTTACATTAGGAGGATGATACACATTGCCAGAAAAATTTTGATTGGGTAAATATGGCGAAAAAAATTCGGCCCCCAGCATAGCCCCATACAGCACTACCAATACAATTAATGATATTTTTGCTTTTGCTTCTGAAAATATCTTTCGATTACGCTTAAAATTAATATGTGTACGCATGGTCTTGGCTCTAAACTTATTACTCAACTGTCTTTACCTCCACTGTATCGAATGCGGGGGTCTACTATTACCAGCAATAAATCTGCAATCAAAATACCGGTTAGCACTAAGATGCTTATAAACATTAAGTTTGCTACTACTAAGTTAATGTCTTCTTGGCGTGCGGCTTCGTAAGTAAGTTGGCCAATGCCGGGGTACGAAAAAATAACTTCCATAATAAGAGAGCCAGAAAATAACGATGCCAACAGCGTAGAACAGCTTGTTATGTATGGGTTAAGCGTGTTTCTAAACGCGTGAGCATATAAAATGCGCTTTTCGGATATCCCTCTGCTACGCAACAATGTAATAAAGGGTTTTCCTAGCTGGTCTAACATAGTGGCACGCACATAGCGTAGCGTAGATCCTATACCCGCTAAAAATGCGCCAAACAGTGGCAAAAATATATGGTACGAGTACGAAAATATAAACTCAAAAGGAGCCTGTAAAAAACTAAAATTTGGATATGCACTTATAGGAAACCAACCCGTAAGCGCCGCAAACAGTTGCAACAAGGTCAAAATTAGCACCCCAGGTATAGAGCGCAAAATTATTGCACAGAAAGCTATAAGTACATCGTACTTGCTGGTACCAAGTGCCGAGAAAAATACGCTTAGCATAAACGATATTATCGTCAGCACCACCAATGATATTAAGTTAAGCACTAGCGAGTTTATCATTCGCTGCTTTATTAAAAATAAAATTGGAGCTCTAGTAATAAGACTACGCCCTAAATCTTTTTCTATAATAACTTGCTTTAACCATCGAAAATATTGTATATAAAATGGTTTATCTAGGCCCAAGCGCTCTTTTGCTTGTGCTATCATTTCGCTGCTAAATTTGTTATCTCTGTTTTGATCTGCAGTACTAAACAGATAACTTATGACATAGTCGTCTACTATGTCACCGGGAGCAAGTTTCATAAGACCAAACACCGCAAAACCAAGTAAAAAAAGCATGAACAACATAATGGTTATGCGTCTTATCATAAATGTCAGCAAAGGGTGTTTAAGATATTTAAAGTGTTGCATATTATTTTGTGTATACTGCTTGTCTAGTACACAGTACTACACTCTGCAGGAAGTTAATTTTGTGCATTCATCCTCTCTACTTAAAATATAAATATTCAAATTGCGAGCCTTCTAAATTATCTAAAAACAAATTTTGTATGCGCGTGTCGTAGGCAGTAAAACTATTTGGATACACTATATAAAAAAGTGGAAGTTGCTCTAAAATGAGCTTTTGAAATTTGTCATATATTTTCTTGCGCTCATTAAATTCAATAGTCACTAAACCCTTTTGATACAACTCATCAATTTGCGCTTCCCACTCGGTCGCCGGCTTTTCTTGCAAAGGATACCACAGATGAAAATTCCCTTTACTCTGCCACACATTAGAGCCACTTGAAGGAAAATAATTAACCCCCAAAGATACTATTACAGAATCCCAGTTGTAATTTTTAGTAAGCCGTTCAACTAAATTTTGAAAGTCTATGGGCTTTACATTTAGCGTGACCCCAATTTTTGCAAGCTCGTCTGCATATATATTAGCTAGATCTTGTGCAAGGGTGCTTTCTATACCCATAAAAATACTAAACTCTAACAGGTTGCCATCAGCATCAATAAAATGCTTTTCTGAATTTTTACTAAACCCTGCTTTTTCTAAAAGCTGTTGTGCATTATCAGGGTTAAATCTGTATTGCAACGATATATCTTCATCAAAAAACATATTTGCTTTTGCAAAAAAATAATTGGCTGGCTCTGCAAGCCCTCTATAGACCTCTCTAACTATGCGCTCTCTCGGCAACATTGAACTCATTGCCTGTCTAAAATATATATTGCTAAACCATTGTAATTTATAGGGTTCTAAGGCATTGGGGTTTTGATTAAAAGTAATAAAAGCAGAACCCAGCGAAGGCCCCAAATTATAGACATCATAATTTGTGTGTTCTTCTAATAGCGAATCTAAATCTTCGGGTCTTGCAGAATATTTGCTAAGGTTACCCTGTTTAAATTCTAACAAAGCAGCATCTTGATTTTTTATAATTTGTATATGCACTTTTTCAATATAAGGCAATATATTTTCTCTATTATCAAGTCTCCAATGGTTTTTATTTCTTTCAAATATTATATACTGCCCCTGCTTGTACTCTGAAAGCACATATAAAGAAGCCGAAGGTACATCTTTAGGGTTCATATCTATACTTAACACATCAAGCAAGCCCTCTACTCCCCCTGCTTGTTTTGCTGGCTTATAAATATATTTTGGACCAAATCTAGTGTTTATCATAAGTTCTGGGTCTGCCACTATTGCAGGTATAGTAAAAGTAGCACTATAAGTAGAGTTTTTAACCACGGTAGTTCTTACTGATTCTCCTTTAGAGTTAGTGACAAATTGCCCCGGATACCCAGGGTTTTGTGTGCCAGGGTCTCCCTCTACTTCGTCATACCAATATATTAAGTCATCTATAGTTATGGGCACTTTGTCTCCATTAGCACTAGACCAATATAAGTCATCTCTAAGAGTAACCACCACTTTGGTAAGTTCTTTTTTTGTGTCATAACTTATTTCAAAACTGGCAGTATGTGGTTTAAATTTTCTTGTATATGCATCGTAATCAAATAAAGCAGGTAGTAAATATTCGGTAACTGCTGCAGTGGCTTCATCTCTGGCAACTAAAGTATTAAAACTTTTAGGGTCACTTTGTATAAAAGTATAATAAGTACCACCCTGCACCCCTATGTTGTATTGGGGAGGTCCTGGCTTTTGAATAGTCTTTTCAAAAATTTTATTTGCATATTCAGTTCTAAGTCCGGCAATTTGATCTAATGTAACTTCTTCTTTATTGCAAGCACTTATAAGCAGTAAAGGTACTATAACCCATACTGTAGTCAGGTGCTTAATCTGTACATTTACAAATTCTCTATAAAAATTACTAATATACATTACCATAATTCCTCCCAAAGAAATTAACTTTATTAATTAGTATAACAGAAAATTATAGTTTTAATATCACAAGCATCTATGGAGAGGTTATGGGTTGATTGCCTGATGCATAATTTCCACCAACTCTAGCATCAAGATTTACAGCCGGCCATTTTCCATTAGCAACCCAATTCCAATTGCCTAAAATATTATTAAAAGTAAAAGTAAATGAATTACTAGTTGTTGAAGGCAACATTTCAACTTCAGTTCCATGAACTCCTAAAGCATCCCCTTTATTTATATTCCTAAAACTACTTTCAGATTTCGAAAAATATTTATTAGTACCGGTTAATGTAGTATCTCCTATCATTAATCCAAAATTTGTAGCTGTGCCAGAATCTCTAGTAACAGTACTTCTAGTATACCCTATAACTGTTGTAGTAGAATCTCTTACTTTACCAACCAAGCCCCCAACATTATTTAATCCAACAACAGTTCTATTTGCATAACCAATAATATTAGAACTATTATCTACATACCCAACTAAGCCACCTATATTCGCGCTACCTTTTACTTCATTACCAGTAGCATAACCAATTATTTTACAATATTGGTTTGTTGCAATCTGATCTCCACATGCATATCCTACCAAACCACCTAAATTATTTGATCCAACAACAATTCCGGTTGCATATCCTTGAATAACTTTTTCTACACCGCTAGCTTCAAACTTGCCAACTAAACCACCAATATCATTTCTACCTGTTACATTACCAGTAGCATATGCATATACATTAGAATTTTCTACATAGCCTATAAGTCCTCCAATTCTATCACCTGTACTTTCTACATTAATATCTGAGTGGCTATTTGTTATGGTATTATTATTTCTGACATCACCTATTAACCCACCTACAACATTTCCACCTTTAACTGGTAACGATTTTGCTGTGACTGTAATATGAACATTATTTATGCTTGAAGTATTTCTTGAAGCACCAGCTAAAACCCCAACATTATTACCAGCTGATATTGTTGCATTAAATATAGTAAGATTTTTTATTGTAGCACTTTCTATGTAAGCAAAGAAACCAACATAATCTTGTGATGGTCTATTTATTGTAAGATTACTTATTGTATAACCACTACCATCAAAAATGCCTTTAAAAGGCTGGGCATATGAATTATCTGTTGTGTCAGAGTCTATTCCTATTGGGTCAAAATTAGAATAAGTTATAGATTTAGGAGTGTTACTCTTACCAAGGGTATTATTAGCAGTTAAAATACTATTACAATTTAGGTTTTGACTTGGCATAAAAATATCATTCGTTAATTTATAATTTTGAGTTAATCCTGTAGAAGTTGTATCAATTTCAAATAATTGCCTCGGAGTTGATATAAGATTATAGGTATTAGTACCATCAGAGTCTAGATACCAAGGGGTAATTGTGCAATCTGTGGGGTCTACGCCTAATATGGTGAATCTCGCGGTATGTATTTCTGTTGTAGACCCATTTTTAAGAGTGAGTGTAACTTCATACTCTTCTGAAACATTTGTAACATTTATTGGAATTGCTAAAATTTCACCCGTAATTCTGTTTATGGTAACATTTATATTAGTATTTTGTCCGGTTATAGAAAATTTCTTTTTATATTTGTTGTCTATAATATAATTTGGGAAATTAATATTTATAGAATAACGAAATTGTCTATCAATAAATAAATATGTTTCAATATTATCTATTATAGAGGATGCAATTACTACCGTTGCAAAATTAGTTCCATCTGAAACTGTTATTACTGTCCTACCCACCTTTAATAATGAAAGTGTAATCGGGTTACTATTAGCACTTGGTATTGCTACTATATTTGGATCACTAGTTGACCAAATTACCCCAGCGAGGTTTTGACTACCCCCTATATTTTTTGCGGTAAGTGTTATTGTATCACTAACAGTTAAAAATACATTGCGAACAATAGTATTGCCATTATATATTCTTATATTAGAATCTTTACTAGTCCCTTTTAAAATATAATTATTTGTCTTTAATGGCATCTCGCTATTATAGGCAACAAGCACTATATCATACACTACCCCAGGTATAAGATCACTAATTGTATGAGTGTAACTTACGCCAGCACCTGATTGCAACCTCACATCTATGAAAAATTCCCCGCCTATCGCTGCAATTATATCTTCAGCTGTTGATTGTGTTCCCTCTTCTTTATAATAAATTTTATAGTAAGTATATGCAGTAAAATTATTTGTAGAAGTATAATTTGGTGCACGACCATCATTTGCTGTTTTCCAAGTTACTTTTATTTCTCCATTGTTATCACCAGGTACCGCAGTAGGAGATTCTGTTATACTTGGTGCAGTAGATTCATCAACTACCGTGCTTGCTTGAGTTTGTTCAATATTGGCTATACCATCAGTATCTTGCATCAAATTTGCACTGAAATGTATTGTAAAAATATCGTCTTTTGTAGCAAATATTCTTTCAAAATTTATATATATACTTGTTGTATCAGTATTTGTATTATCAATTCTATAATCAGTTTTAACTATATTATTAATTGTCTCTGAACCTAAGTTATCTTTATTAATAAAACTCATTATAATACCGTCCATAAATTCACTATCACTAGCCGTCAATCTCGTAACCCTTTTATTAATTCTTATTGTTAACTGCACTATCTCACCTGCATATACCTGCTCAACAGAAATGTTTAACTGTTTTGGAATAATAACTACAATATTCGCAGTATTTTGATTCTTATTCTTATTACTAATTGCACCCGTAGGTATAGTTATCATACTAGTTCCATCAGAACTTATATCCTTATCAAAAGTAAAAATTAATTTTCTACTATTAGTTGACGACACTTCTACTTTAGTAATATCTGCACTACCTACAGTTTCTATATAATCAGTCGTAGTAGCATTTTTTAATTGAATAACTTTATTAAAAGTTACAGTAACGGTGTTGCCACTAACCACTATTGGTACAGCACCATCTAAATTTGGTGGAACAGTATCAGTAGGTTCTAGGGTATCATAAGCAGTAATATTTATCTTATACTTTATAGTTCCAGAATAATAATCAAAGCCTCTTACCGTAATAGTAAATTCCGTAGCAGTAAAAACTAGACTAATATCATTGGTAGTACTAATAACCCCAGTATTTTTATTAAAGCGTATTTCTTCTGGCAAAGTATATCCTGTATTAGATGGTTCTATAGAATATGTAACTGTTTGTCCCGCTAGGGCACTAGTCCATATTGGTCGCCATGTTTTAGTATTATTCTTATAAATTATAATGCCACTATTACTAGCAACATTGTCAGTAAATATATTATCAACCTCAGCATAACTAAAACTACCAATTATCTTTTCTTTTGTAGGATACAGTATATTTACCACATCGCAAGAGACTAGTATGCCTTTGGGCAAGTTTAACTCATTATTATTATTGGGTACACTACAGCGAGGGTCACAGTTTAAGAGCATACTAGAGATTACAAGTATGATACTAGCCAGCCAAATATATCTGATGGGTTTTTGCGTTTTAGTAATAGGTTTTCTAATTTGACACATAGAATATATATGTATTATAATCAATATTTTATTTTTTTTGTATAGAAATTATCAAAATTGTACTATTTATTTTTAGTGTCACAGCACATAAGCACTCATAATGTCAAAGCGTATACACCAAGTCGCGGTGGTAAATGTCGGCTTTATCATGGGTTACCAACAGTGTGGGTATCTGATAAGTCTCAACTTTTTGCCAGACTAGCGCGCGTATGCTTTCTCTAAGGTAAGCGTCTAATTTTGAAAATGGTTCGTCTAGCAACAGTAGCCGGGGCTCTGACAACAAGGTGCGCGCCAAGGCCAAGCGTGCCTGTTGCCCGCCCGATAGTGCTATGGGGTATTTGTGCGCAAAGTGCATATCTAGTTGTACTTCTGCAAGGGCTTTCGCCACTATTTCTTGTTGTTCTATTTTGCGTTGTTTTTTTTGGGGGGGAGGAGCAATCTCAAAATGTGCTGTAGGCCTGACTGTAGACTGTGTATCTGAAAAATCTGAGTGTGCCGACTGACTAGTCTGCTGCGTCGCCAATAACTTGTTTGAATGTACAATTTTCTTTTCAGCGGGCAGTGCATATAGCAAATTTTCTGCTACCGTCATGTGCGGAAACAACAACATCTCTTGAGATAAAAAGCCAATTTTTCTGTGCTGTGTTTTCTGCTGGGTTATATCAGTGCTATGCACAAGCACTTGCCCACTGCAGATAAAGACCTGTTTATCGTAAATACCGGTAATATAATGCAATAAAGTACTTTTTCCGCTACCACTGGCACCCATAATAGTCAGCACTGTGCCATCTTGCACGGTATAGTTAAAATCTGAAAGCAATATATGTTGCACTACTGCATGTTCTACCTGACCAACTGACTGCTCATTGCACAACACTTGCCCCTTCGCGCCTAACTGTTTTCTGTGTATTTCTATATGTATATTCTTAAGTACTAAACTCATAGGATAATTTTTCTGTTTCCCTTTTGCAGTTTGTTGGCAAAAAATCCTAACCCCAGTATAGCAAAATTTAATAGGCTCAGTAACACTCCCGATATACTCATAACCTGCCTATTACCACCAGAATACAAAGCCACCGTATAAGTTGTAATTGTAGACCATAGTCCCGCACCTATAAATTGTGTAGATACATATTCGGCTATGCTCACCAACATACTAATAAGCGATGCATAAAAAAGTGGCGTTATAATCATAGGAAGCTTGATATACCACAGTGCATTGATATAACTTTTTCCCAAGATCCTTGCTTGCATAGTATAGTCATGATTATATTTTTTAAGCACGCCGTAAATAAGCAGAGTCATATAGGGTACTGTGCGTATGCTATGAGACCATACTAGTGCAAACAAGGTGCCGTTTAATTTTAGGTGCAAAAAGAAAATATGCATCCCCGAAATATACACTATGCTTGGCACTAGCAATGGCAAAAATAACAGTACTAGTACCACATACTGATATTTAAACGATATTTTGGTAAGCAACTCTAATACGCTTATTGACACCACCAAAGACACCATTACCGCCAGTAGAGCCACCAACAATGTAGTGCCCAACGATGACGCCAACTGTTTAAAGTATAAGTCTATATGTTTCAAGCCCACCTCATTAGGTATTAAATTCGGAAACTCCCACCTTATAATAACACTCCACAAAATTAAACACAGCACAGACACTACAATAATGCCCAATGCCACCACTATGGCTACCTTAGTGCTTATCATTAATCTGCTGTCAGCATGTTCTAAGCCATGCGGGTTTTTATACCCACCACGCAATACAATATGCAACATTTTAAACATGCCATACCACAGCACTATCAACACTACCGAAAGTACCAGCAGCGCTAGACTTAGCACATGGGCTTGTATATAGCTTTCTCTAAACGACATACCCAACATAGATTGAATTGTGCGCCCTATAGTGGTGGGCGATCGTGGCCCCAATATTGCTGCTATATCTAAAGGAGCAAAGGCATAAATAATTGCAATTAAAAAAGGTAAAAATATTTTTGGCAACAGTTGCGGAAACATAATATAAGTCCAAGTCTGCAAACTCGAGCGTCCCAACACTTTAGATTGTAAATTGAGCAACTGCAATTTGTAATCTTGAAATGCGCCTATCATTATAAACAAAATAAAAGGTATAATTTTCAGTAGCACCACTACCGACATGGCTATGCCATAAGTGTCGTTTACTAGTATGGGGCCATTGCCAATGCTATTGCCCTCGCCAATACTAGATAAACCAGTACCAAATAAACCGGCAATACCAAAAATAAACCGAAACAGCAGCCCGGTTGGCATAAAAAAAATACTAAAGCCCGCAGCCAATACCACATGGGGTATAGAAAGCACTGACATACAAGTGCGTAGCACTTTAGATTCTTTGTGAGTGCTAATTACAAAACCCACACAGTACACCGCCAACAGAGTCAACAACCCCATAACATTTGCACGCACAAAGGCATAGCTTACTTGTGTAATATATTGAGAGTTTTTAAGTATAGTAAAAAATTCTAGGCTAAATTTACTTATACCCCAGGTAGAGGTAAGGCCAAAACTTGCCGCATACAAATAATATAAGCCCCATAAAAACGGCAACAGAAAAATTAGTACTAAGGCAAATAAAAAAAATACAGTTTGTTTTTGACTTGTCACTGGTTTTTTTGCCCATTCAATGGCTTATTCTAAAAACTTGCGTTTCCACATATCTATAATTGGTTGTTCCCAACTACTATGAAACTCACCAATTGTATATAGACCTATCCCCTTAGGAGGATATGACGCATAATCTTGAAGCGTGTTTTCAAATAACTTTTTTTGGTCGTCGTTTAGCGTGGCTAAGTCAAGCACAGTGGGGTCACCCCAAAAATTTGGGTTAGCTTTGCGCGCCTGTGCTTCGGGCGACAGTAAAAAATTAATTACCACGAGTGCCGCCTCTTTAGAACCCGAATTATAAGGCACAGTTAAAAAGTGAGCGTTGCTTATAGTACCCTCGTTGGGTACAAAGGTTGCAACATCGGGGGCAAATTCTTTTGAAATTACCTTATTAAGTGCAAAATAAGGGTTAAATGTTAACCCGTATGACAACTCTCCATCTTTAAATAAAGTTACAAGTTCTGCATAGCTTTGTGGAAATTGCGTACCATTCCTCCACATATACTTATGTGCTTGCTCTAGCAAAGGCCATGTAGTATTTGCTGCCAAAAAATCGTTATGAACTTTGTCATCAATATAGGGTTTGTAAAACATTTTGTTGTTTTTTACAGAAATAGCAAGCAGATTTTTGACAAAAGTTCTGCCAGTAAAATCTAAGTGTGGGCTTGGGTAAGTAAATGTTTGAGGATATTGTTTCAATGTATCTAGCATGGTAGCATAGCTTTGAAAAGCTGGCACACTTGCACTTCTAAAAAAATTAAGTTGCGCCGTGCCCCAAGGTATTTCTTGCCATAATGTTGGTACAGTAAAATCTTCATAAAGCACAGGGTTAGTGGCATTAATATATTTTTTATTGGGGATAATATCAAGTATCCTTCCTAAAAAAAGTTGTTGCTGATTAAGAGTATGAAACGCGTCTCCGTTTAGCCACAAAATATCTACGCTACCCTTTGTATTGTTACCAGCTTGCTTTTCTTGTTGAATTTTTCGAGGCCCTTCTTGACCGTCCTGCACAAGCACATGCACCAATTCTATGCCATAGAGTATTTTCACTTGCTCTCCAGTCCAGTTGATATACTCGTTAATTGTTGGGTCACCTCCCCATGCATTAAATAATACTTTTTGACCTTTTGCTGCTTTTACTATACTGTCCCAACTTGCATTAAAGACATCAATGCCTTCAGCTTTTTTTTTACATGACACCAGTGTCATTAATACAAATATTAATATACTCGCTAATTTAAGTAATTTGCAACATAAATTTTTTGTGTTGTTGACTATATGTTTCATCATACTTATTATATAATAATATCAAATAAAATATTATGAAATTTTTTAATTTTGAAAATTCTTTATATGGAATCCTGTACATACTTATTAGCATAGCTCCTATATCTTGCAACACCAATATACCCACAAATATGGTGCCCACCCCTACCCCTGTGTATATCCCTACTATTACTGGGTATGTAAGCGAGAGTCGGGGCTCCACGCCAATCGACCATTCTTACATTACCCTTGCACTTAAAAATACTCCCGACACTATTATTGCCAGCACCACCACAGACATTGAGGGCAAATTTATTTTTGACAAAATAGAAGATGGCTTATACATAATTAAAGCCTATAAGCCAGGTAGGGCATCTAGCAAAGTTGAATTTAATGTGTATAAGGGAGTAGCACCACTTATTTCTTTGATACAGTTTGAAGTGGCATTTCAAACAGCGTCACTAATTGGGCCAATTATAACTTATTCTATGAACCAACAAATCAACAAAAATGCAAACACAGGCCCTTCAAGCATTATACCAAACGATACTATCACTAATAAAGAAGAAATAACTCTTTATGCATCAGTTGTAAGTGGAGATGCCGACACCCCTAATCAATTTAATTATGATACAGTTAGTACTCCATCAACTGTAAAGCAGAATCCCGCACTTGCACTTGCAATAAACAAAACCGGTACTGGCTTTTATGATTATATCAATGATGCTCCGACAACTCCATGGTTTGTTTTAATTAACCCTGTACAGTGGCCTTTGGGCAAACTAGAATTAGAGCTAGTAAGCTACGATAGCAATAACAACCAAAGTATAGTGCTTATTTCTTTAACAAACTTGCCAACAGGTATACAAAGTTCACAGGTGCTAACTACCCCTGGTACCAGCACCGCAACAAAAATAACAGTAAGAAGCTTGAATATCGCCGAAAACAAATATTTATATGCCTTAGATCAAACTTATAGTCGCATTAATTTAGAAGTAGAATCAAATAATTATTTTGGCATTATGGTGTATAGAACATCTTATAAACTTAGTGCAGATACTACATATCAATTTGTAGGCTCTAGCACTTTGAAGACTACAACTACTGATGATATAACTAAAGAAGAAAAAGAAACCAACACATTAATTTTTTATGATAGAACCCCCACTCTAAACCAAGGGGCTATTTATTATTATAAAATTAAATATTATAATGTTGGTGAAAACAATATCTTACAAACTTCTGACTTTAGCCGCACGCTTATTGCACCTGTATTGCCCCGCTACCAACTTGAATTAGTAGGCCCAGAAAACAACAAGGTATACGAACATCTGCCAGCCAAAATTACATTTCAATGGAATGTAAACTACAACACTGCTATTTTTAATGATTTAGATATATCTAAAATTACAAGGCAAGAGAATTTATTTCTAAACGAGGTTGGCACTAAATCCAATTTTCTTGCAGTTGGTTTATTATACAGTCCCGTAAATATTATTAATGCCAACCCACAAACTTATGATTTTAATACTGCGTGTGCAAGCATCACAACCCCCACCCCCACAACCCCTTGCATAAACTCAAAAGATATTACAAACCCAAAGTTTAGCCTTGTAGGCAAACTGTTGCGATGGTACATCAATGGCCAACTTACTTATACCGATAAAGTACTAAACAGTAAGAATGAAACAATTATAGAACATATTGCTATATCGTACCCCACCACTCGATATACAAATAATTTAGGCACTGCACAAAATGGCGAATTTTTTATGATTATTAAAGATAATTAAAGGAGCAAGTTAAAGACTGCAAAAAGGAATAATAAAATGAATAAAAATAATTTTTATAATATCAAATGTTTGATAGTGCTGTTGGTAGGGTGCTCATTGCTGTTGCTTATTTCTTGCCAGCAAGAGTTAGCACTGCCAAGCAAGACAGCCCTGACCCCAGACGAAAATACAAATTCTGCAGATAATACTGCCGACTCTGAAAATTTATCTACTCACATTGAAACCTTACTTGTAAATTTAAAAAACACTATACATACACTTTTTGAAAAAAACACTCCCACTATAGCACCCGACAAGTCTGTGGTACTCTGGGTGTCTACAGACACCAATATCCAAGCACTAGTAACAAATCAACTGCATGCAACTCTTTTAGACTCTTTAGAATTTAACAACACAGTATATGTATTAGTTGCTGGTTTGAATATGACAGAGCTGTCACTTTCTGAACACAAAGACATTCATTATTTTGAATATTCACAAAGCAGAGAAATTTTTAATTTTCATGAAACTACCACTGACCCTAACAAACCTAACGATACAGAATATGCAAAACAATATGCACCACAAATAACAGGTTTAGAAGATGTCTGGGCGCAGGGATACACTGGTAAATCTGTAGTGGTTGCAGTGCTTGACACGGGCATAGATACCACCCACCAAGATTTTGATGGTTCTTCAACTTTTGTAGAGGGTTACGATTATACGACAAAAATACCAGGTGCCTACCCAACTAATGAAAACAAAGATTCTGATGGGCACGGCACCCATGTTGCAGGCATTATTGGGGCAAGAAGAAACAACAACAAGGGTATAGTGGGAGTGGCTCCCGAGGTTACGCTTATGCCTTGTAAAATTACTAAAACAGGCAAGGATATTTCTTCTTTTTATATTGCATCATCAATTAAATTTGCCGCAGACAATGGCGCCAATGTTATTAACTTAAGCTTAGGAGGATCAATAATGTCTCATTTAGAATTAGAGGCAGTGCAACAAGCACTTGTAAAAGGTGTGGTTATTGTTGCTTCTTCTGGCAACGATGGTATCTTAGCACTAAAATACCCAGCATCGTACCCAGGAGTCATTTCGGTTGGCTCTAGCAATTCAAGAAACCAAGTTTCTTATTTTTCAACAGGAAACTTTTTGTTATCGGTTGTAGCACCCGGAGAAAAGATTATATCGCTAAAAAATGGTAGTGAAACAACTATAAATAGCAATCAATATAAGTTTTTAAGTGGTACTTCTATGTCAGGCCCATTTGTGGCAGGACTTGCAGCACTTTTAATAAATAAACACGCTGCAGAAAACCCTACTCCCATACAAATACAACGCATAATAGAAATGACTGCAAAAGACATAAACTCCGCTGGCTATGATTCAAGGTCTGGCCACGGTATAGTACAACCTAAAAATGCCTTAGCACTAGACTTTAGCAATGTGACTAATATAAGTACGAACACAGTAAATTTTAAAGTAACATTTGAAAATAAAGCTATAAAAGAATACTCACTTACTCTTCTAGATGCCATTAAGAACATACCCCTTTATAATTTTCATACCAACGATACTACTGGCGCTGTAAGTATATTGTTAGAACCAGGGTCTTATTTGATTACCAGTAGTTTTTTTGGATTGTCTTATAACAAGAATTTTACTGTAACCAACAGCCCTATAAATATCACTCATAATTTTGAAAACACCCAGCTAGAAGCATTACATTATTATAAAGTTAGCACCTATTTTAGTGCCGAAGAAACTAACACCCAATTGATACTGGCAAAATACAATTTAATGCAATCTAACCCTCTGCAACAGATATACAGCAACGATGACAGAACCACAAGCACTAAATTCTCTAGTATTACTTTTAAGGCAGAGCCCGGCAGCACATATATAGTAATAGTAAAGCAGGGTACAGACACAACAACTAGTCAGACAAACACTGAGACAGGCGACATGTCAGACAAGACAACAATACCCCAGACTGGCAAATATCAAATCATAATAGAAGCCGGCATACCAGTTGTCATTCCCAGCACCATAATAGTAAACCCAATCGACAGCACCACAGATGATAACGACAGCTATAATGCCAACAATTTTACTAAGTGGCCCACGCTTACCAAAGGCATTGCACTCTATGGGGTGTTAAAAGACAGCAAAGACTACGATTATTTTAAGTTTACTGCTCCTTAAAAAGAATATTTAATCAAAGAAAAAAAGCTATGCAAATGCATTTATTTACTTAGGTTGCTTGTAATCATTGAATTCTGCTGTTTTTACACCTTTCTACATCACATTATTACTTTATGATATAATTTATATTAAATAGTATATTTAATATAAATTTACAAATTTTAAGGAGGTTAAATGAAAAAATTACTATTCTCAATTACCCTAGTATTAGGAATTCTACTTGCTTTGGCTGGCTGTACAAAAAAACCAACAGTAGTCAAAATTGGTGTTGCAGGCCCACATTCTGGTGATCTTGCGGCTTATGGCATCCCCACTTTAGAGGCAGCACAAACTATTACTAAAGAAGTGAACTCTACTGGTGGCATCAATGGTACACAAATCGAATTGATGGTCGCTGATGATGCGTGTGATCCCGCTCAAGCAACTAATGTTGCAAGTAAACTTGTCGCAGATCAAGTTATTGCAGTTGTAGGACATATATGTTCAGGAGCTACAATATCTGCAATGCCTACATACATTAGTGCTGGAATACCTGTTGTATCTCCATCAGCTACAAACCCAGCGCTCACAAAAAGCGGAGAATACCCAGGGTTCTTTAGAACTATTGCTCCAGATGACGAACAAGGCATTACTCAAGCAAAATTTTTAATCGATAGATTAAAAGTATCAAAAGTTGCAGTTATTCATGATCAACAAGATTATGGTAAAGGTTTAGCAGATAGCACTAAAGGTCAATTAGAAAAAGCTGGAAAAACTATTGCTGTATACGAAGGTATAGTTGCTGGTGCTGTCGACTATTCTGCGGTTGTAAGCAAAATTATTGCTGCTAAAGTTGACGCAGTAGTATTTGGTGGTTATCACCCAGAAGGTTCAAAACTTATAGATCAACTAAAGAAAAAAGGATATGCAAACGCATTTATTTCTGGCGATGGTCTTAAGGGAGATGCATTTATTGAATTAGCTGGTACTAATGCAGAAGGAGTATATGTAACCGGTGCAAAAGACTACACAAGTAACGAAGTATACAAAGTAGCAGAAGCTCAATATTCAAAAGAATATAACAAAAAACCTGGAAGTTTCTACTATGAAGGTTATTCTGCGTTTACTGCAATAGTAGCAGCAGTAAAAGCTGGAAATATCACCGCTGCAGATGTACTTAAGTTCTTACAAAGTGGTGCAAAAATTAATACTGCGGTAGGTAACATTTATTTTGATGACAAGGGAGATTCAGTAGGTACTGGCTTTGATGTATATCAAATTAAAAATGGTGCATTTGTAAACACTCAATAACTATTTCATTAATAAAAAAAGAGAGTGGCATACACTCTCTTTTTTTATTACTATTTTTTACTTAATTAACAAGTAAAAAATAAAGGTATTTACATGTTTGAAGTGTCATTTGATTTAAATTATTTTTTACAACTAATTTTTGGTGGAGTAACTCGAGGTAGCATTTATGCATTACTTGCTCTTGGGTATTCTATGATTTATGGCATTGTACAACTTATAAATTTTGCTCATGGTGAAATTTATATGATAGGTGCATTCTCTGCGCTTATTGCTACAGTTATACTTAGTGCCCTCGGTCTATCTGGTATAGTGCTAATTATTATTGTATTGATAGTAGGTATATTAGTTGCCATGTCTTTTGGTTATACTCTTGAAAGAGTTGCCTATAGACCATTAAGAGGATATCCCCGACTTTCTTTATTGATAAGTGCAGTGGGTATGTCTATCTTTTTACAGAACTTTGTACAATTGTCACAAACTTCTAACTTTATTCCATTTCCTAAAATATTTCCAAAGTCTTGGGATGTATTAGCCATTAGTGGGATAATAAACAAAGAACAAGTTATTATAGTATTAGTTTCTATAGTAGTAATGGTTTCTCTTACTCTATTGGTAAAATATACAATATTGGGAAAAGCCATGAGGGCAACCTCGCAAGATATTGTCATGGCTCAACTTTTGGGCATCAATGTCAATAAAGTTATTGCCATAACATTTTTAATTGGTAGCGGCACCGCCACTGTTGGAAGCATACTTATTAGCCAATATGTGGGGCAAATAAATTTTTATATGGGGTTTTTAGTAGGCATAAAAGCCTTTGTTGCGGCTGTGCTTGGGGGTATAGGCAGCATACCTGGTGCGGTACTTGGTAGTTATATGCTTGGCTTTGTAGAAAGCTTTGGTGCGGGATATATTTCTAGTGCCTACGAAGATGTATTTGCGTTTATATTTTTAATACTATTGCTTAATTTTAAACCTAGTGGTCTATTAGGAAGAAAAACAAAGGAGAAAGTATAATGCCAACAAAAGCTACAGAAAAAACCAGAAAACAAGATAGAATTATTCCCACACAAGAAACTTGGCAATACAAATTGAAATTTGTATTTTTAAATGCATTCTTGCTTTTGTTACCTACATTAATATTTATAGTCGTAAAAGTGAATGTGCAAAATTATCATATAGAATGGCGGCTTGATAATGTTATTAAATTTTTTGTATTATATGCGACACTCTTAAGTCTGTTTGTATTTAAACCCCATACTATGCTGTTGCAAACTCCTAAAGTAAAAACCTTTACCCAATACAGTAGAATCACTATAGGCAATATTGCAAAAAAACCTTGGGCAAAAATAGCACTCGCCTTTATATTCTTGGTCTTGCCTTGGGTTATGAATTTATATCATACTAAAGTTTTTATTTATGTATATGTATTTTTAATTTTTGCTATAGGGCTTAACTATACTGTTGGCTATGCGGGGTTATTAAATTTAGGGCATGTACTCCCTTTTGCTGCAGGTGCTTACAGCTATGGATTAATTTTCAAATATTTTCAGTTAGGGTTTTTTTCAGGATTATTATTAGGTGCGTTTGTTGGTATGTGTGCAGGATGGGCAGTATCGTTAATTACTCTACGGCTTAACGGAGATTACTTAGCCATAGTTACCCTTGCTATCGCAGAAATTTTTAAACTTTTAGCAAACAATGTTGATACTCTAACTGGTGGTGCTCGGGGTATACCGGGCATTCCATTACCTAAAATTGCTGGCATACAAATTTCTTTTATACAGCGTTACATTATGTTGTATTATATTGCCGGCATATTAGTGCTTGTGGCAATATTTGTTGCCACACGACTTGTGAAATCTCGATACGGCCGTTCTTGGGAGGCCATGCGAGAAGACCCCATTGCCGCAGAATCTATGGGTATTAACTTACATCGCGTGCGCATGATAGTGTTTGCTATTGGTGGTTTTTATGCGGGAGTAGCCGGTGTACTAGAAGCAAGCCGCTCAACTTATGTGAGCCCTGCAAGCGTTGCACTTTTATATTCTATAACCGTTTTAAGCATAGTCGTGCTTGGTGGCATGGGTTCTATCAAAGGTGCCATACTTGGCACTGTAATGGTAATTTTATTGCCAGAATATTTACGGACATTTGAAAACTATAGAATGTTAATTTACGGGTTACTTTTAGTGGTGATGATGCGCTATAGACAGCGCGGATTATTACCCCTCACACGCACGCCGTATCCCCTACCCCCTAAATATGCACACAAAGTAGCAATTGCCAGTGCTGAAACTAAAATCGCCCGTGTAAACGCCGATATACACACCCATGTGAATACTCCTGCAAACACCACGAACCCAACCGCTAAAAATAAGCGAGGAGGTGCAAAATAATGTTAGATGTACAAGCACTTACAATGAAATTTGGTGGCTTACTAGCCGTAAACCAAGTTGATCTAAAGGTCGGCGAAGAAGAAATTATTGGGCTTATAGGTCCTAATGGTGCAGGCAAAACCACAGTATTTAATTGTATTACCGGCATTTATACTCCCACTTCAGGGCATGTAAGTTTTCAAAGCAAAGGACACACATATTCTATAAACACCATTGCACCTCATAAAATTATAAGTTGGGGAATGGCAAGAACCTTTCAAAATGTAAGACTGTTTCAAGAAATGACTGTGTTAGAAAATGTACTTGTGGGGTTACACTCACAGCTAAAAAGTGGCTTTTTGCAATCTATATTCAAAAGCAAAATCTATCAAGTAGAAGAACAACATGCCATAAACAAAGCCTACGAACTATTAGACTATTTTGAATTAGTACCACTTGCAAACACCTGTGTGTCTGCACTTCCATTTGGACGCCAAAAAGTACTAGAAATTGCACGCGCACTTATTTCGTCACCAAAATTATTATTGCTAGACGAACCAGCAGCAGGACTTAACACCAAAGAAACAGATACACTTATCTCGTTAATTAAAAAAATTCAAAAAGAATTTTCATTATCGCTATTGCTAATAGAACACGATATGAAATTTGTAATGAACTTGTGCCAAAAAATTTATGTAATGGACCATGGTGAGTTAATAGCACAAGACACTCCAGAACGCATACAAAAAAACCCACAGGTAATTACAGCTTATTTAGGAGAACCAGAAGCATGACATACCTAAGCACAGAACAACTTACAATACGCTATGGCAATGTACTTGCGGTAGACAAAGTTGACATCCATGTCGAAAAAAAAGAAATAGTTACCATTATAGGCGCCAATGGAGCGGGCAAGTCTTCTATTTTAATGTCATTAAGTGGCATAGTAAAACCGTATGCGGGTAGCATACATTTTGAAGAAAGCAATATTACTGGATCAGCATCTGACTTAATAACAACTTTAGGCATAGTGCAAGTACCTGAAGGTCGCAGAATTTTTCCGCGGCTTACGGTAAAAGAAAACCTAGACCTTGGTGCATATAACAGAAAAAACACTCTTGAAGTAAGCGAAGATCTTGCCTATGTGTTTGAGCTTTTTCCTATATTAAAAGATAGAGCAAAACAGTTAGGTGGCACTTTAAGCGGTGGAGAACAACAGATGCTTGCTATCTCTAGAGCACTTATGCAAAACCCATCATTGTTACTGCTTGACGAACCATCTCTAGGGTTAGCCCCAATAATTGTACAGCGCATTTTTTCTATATTCGAAAAACTTAGATCTGAGAAAGATATTACTATATTGCTTGTAGAACAAAATGTAAATTTAGCACTTAAACATTCTGATAGAGCCTATGTGCTAGAAAACGGCACTATAGCCCTTACTGGCAAAAGCAAAAATCTCCAGAAAGACAAAAAAATTCAAGCTGTGTATTTAGGCGGTCACGCGAATTAATTGTTAGCTGAAATTAGTCGTGAGCGGGCGCATTATAGTGGGTAAATGCCTTAGTCGTGGGTGGGTGCCTTAGTAGTGGACGGTCACGACTGCCAACCCGCGCAAATAATCTATATTTTACGCGTAGTGGACGGTCACGACTGCCAGCCCGCGCAAATAATCTATATTTTATGCGTAGTGGACGGTCACGACTGCCAACCCGCGCAAATAATCTATATTTTATGCGTAGTGGACGGTCAGGTCACGACTGCCAGCCCCGCGCAAATAATCTATATTTTATGCGGACATGCGTGCTAGTCAGCACACCAACAACCAGACACATCGAACAATGCGCCAATAACCTACCTAGATTTTCTTTTTGGAGTCGCCTCTTAAATTGTTTATAAAACTCTTCTTAATTTTAATATAGTATTCTTTATCAAAAGTAATCTCAAATTCTTTACTATGGGCTTTAATAATCTCGTTCATTTGTTTGTACCCATAACTTCTTACATCAAATTCTGGCCTAGTAGTTTTTAGTCGTGCTGCAATTTTACTTAATTTCACCCAGTCTTCTTCTTCGTCATTAATAAATTTTTTAATAAGTTGTAAAATATCTCTTTCTAGCTTTTTCTTTTTATCTGGCTTAGTTTTTTGCCTTGCTTTACCAGTTTTAGATTCATCACCACCATCATCGTCATCGTCGTCGTCGTCGTCATCAGTTATTAAAATATTTTCTAGCAAAATAAAATCGCCTGACTTTCTTAGTGGGATAGGTGTCTTGTCTTCTCCCATAATTATCACATGCATCATAGATTCACGCAAACGCGTTGCCAACTTAGTATAATCGCTATCGCTTGATACTATGCAAAAGCCATCAACCTTTTGTGTATAAAGAATATCCATAGCATCAATAACCAAGGCAATATCAGTAGCATTTTTATCTTTAGTTATACCAAATTGTTGTATAGGAGTAAGCGCTAATTCTGAAAGAAAATTTTTCCAAGTATTAAGGCGCGTCCAGTCACCATAAATACGTTTAATTATAGGCGTGCCATATTTTGTAATTTCTTCTATAATGCCTTGAGCATATTTTGAAGATACATTATCGGCATCTATCAATACCGCATAATAAGTGGTATTTGTTATTTTATTATCCATAACTTAATTATAGCAATTATAACACTTAATAATAGATGTTTTTAGCAATTCAAATTTGTAATAAAATTAATATATGATACAGCTTGTCTTAGTAAGGGGGAGTAAATATACCGTATTAGTAAAACCAAATAGCACATCTGAAATTTGTGAGGGTGCAGAAAATGGCATTCTTACTGTGCGCTTAAAATCTCCTGCTATAGAAAACAAAGCAAACATAGCCCTAGTAAAATTTTTCAAAAAAAATTACAAGGTGCAAGTAAGTATAGTTGCTGGCTTAAAAAGTAAAAAGAAAACAATACTGATACATTAAAAAAACAGAGAAAGTTTCTATATAAGAAAATTTTCTCTGCTGTAATTGCACTCGGTAATTATTTGTCATATATGCCATAACCCACTATCAGTTTAGCATAGCTAGACTATTTCAAGTCAGTAGTTCCACCCTTGACTGTTGACGCGCAAATTGACTATTTCAAGTCAGTAGTTCCACCCTCAAAATAAATTTCGTTCAGTGGTTTTCTACCAGAAGGCTTTTCTTTATCTTTTGCCCAATCAGGAATATTATTTGCATCTGGTTTTGCAATCTTACCAATAGCAAACCCCACAACAACTTTGAATGTATCTTTATTAATTTGAAAAGTTTTAATAATCTCTTCATAATTAATACCAGCCATACAATGAGTATAATAACCCAACATATTAGCTTGATAAGTTAATGCAGCCCATACAAACCCACAATCGAAAAGTCCGAGATCATTGCTTTTTCCGTTATGAGTAAAATGTTTTTTGGCAATAAAAAAACCAATAATAGATGTGTTTTTTGCCCATGCTTGGTTCGTATCTGTCAATAACTTTAAAAATTTCTCAAAGTCCTTAGGGTCATTTTTTGAAGCAAAAATTCTCCATGGTTCTTCGGCATAGCAAGATGGTGACCATCGAGTAGCATCAAATATTTTTTCTCTGTGGTCATTTGGAATTTCGAATTTCTCAAACGCTCGAGGAGACCACCTCTGTGTAAACATGTTATCTGCCTTCGCAGATTTTCTTTGACTATAGTCAACTTCATATGGTGATTTTAACATAGTACCTCCTTTGTTATAGTATAGTATATTATTTATTCGTCTTTTAGACGAATTTGCGAAAGCAGTAGTTGCCTCCTTTGTTATAGTATATTATTTATTCGTCTTTTAGACTTATAAAAATATATAATTATTATAATCAATAATATTATTCCTAAGTTCTTTATCAAATCATTAAAAAGCACTATAGCAAAAATAATTATCTGTGAATACGCATAAATCATATTATATCTACCAAATTGTTTTATTTGAAAAGTTATTATATCAAGTACTATACATAACATTTTTAATACACATAGTACAAAAAGTATAAATACCGGATTGCCCGTTCTAGTGGGCTTGTACAACATATCGCATCTCGTATGAAGGTGTAATGCGTTCAATAGTATTCAAGATGAAGCTCATTCATACGATTCATAATCGTAATAGTATTTTCGTACACTCCTCGTGATTTATATAATAGTAGCTTGAATGAGCAATTCCTATTAACTTACACCGCTCTACGATTGAGAGTATATGCTCTGTGTGTTCAACCATTGCTTTTTTCTCTTCTAGTCCTGTATTCCTAATTTTTTTTTTAGAAAATCTATTTGTACTTGTTGGTGTTGGTGACCTATTGTTTTGTACAGAGATTCTTTTTCCTTATCTTTTGCCTCTGTTGTTGACATAGCTTTACTATTGTGCAAATGTAACTTAAATTTCTCATTTAGAAATACATAAATATAAAATTATTCAATAATATATAATAATCATAGATTAAAAGAAATTAATCTATAATTAAGCATGCGGGAGAAATGAATTAGTGCACAGGAAATCCATAATTAGTGCACAGGAGAAATGAATGATTTTATATAAAAATATTAATATGTATACTTTGAAAGTCATCCTTATAGTATTTACCACAATATCTCTTCTCACATTTAATGCTTGTTCAAAGAAAGAAACAAAAAAATTAGATTCAGAATTTTTAATTTCTATTCAAAATCAAATTGATAAAAAAATATATAATGAAGCTTCTAAAGAATTAAATAATGCCCTAAAATATTCATATGCAGATTATAGATTATTGCTTAATGCAAAGCTAGCACAAGAGTTAGGAAACATTGATTTAGCCATAACAAACTATAAAAGAATATCTGAAATTGAAGATACATTAATAGATACAAACATAAAACTTGGAAAATTATTTATTGAATATGAGCAATATGACCAAGCTATTATATATTTAGCAAAAGCATATCTGTTATCTGAAAAAGATTCTGCTTCTGCTAAATTAGCAAATTATTTAATACACATATAGGTTCACTAATAACAAATGATAAATAGTTATTATGAAAATTTAAGATCATCATTAAGAAAAAATTATCTTGGAGAAGAAAATGTTTACTGTAAGCGAGCTTAGTTTATCCTTTGCCGAAAAAAAATTATTTGAAGATGTAAATTTGCTGTTTAACCCCGGCAACTGTTATGGGGTTATAGGTGCCAATGGTTCGGGCAAGTCTACCTTTTTGCGGATATTATCTTCAGATATAGAGCCAGACCGCGGGGTTGTTTCTATACCTAAAGATTATCATTTGGGTATTTTACGTCAAGACCAGCATATGTTTGACGAATACGATGTGCTTACTACCATTTTGATGGGGCACAAAAAATTATATGACATTAAAACTACCAAAGATGCTTTATACGAAAAAGCAAACTTTACCGAAGAAGACGGTCTTTTGGCTGCAGAGTTAGAAGAAAAATTTTCAGCACTCGGTGGCTGGGAGGCAGAGTCAGAAGCTGGCACTCTTCTTAGTGGGTTAGGACTTAACGACTCGGTACTGGCTCAACAAATGTCTGCATTAGAACCTTCTGAGAAAATTAGAGTGTTGCTGGCTCAGGCCTTGTTTGGCAACCCAGACATCCTCTTACTTGACGAGCCCACTAACGGACTTGACTTAGAATCTGTGCGTTGGCTAGAAGATTTTTTAATTAAATTTCAAAACATTGCTATTGTTGTATCTCACAACAGGCACTTTCTAAATGAAGTCTGCACTTATACAATTGATATTGATTACAAAAAAATTAATATGTTTGTAGGTAATTATGACTTTTGGTACGAATCAAGTCAGCTTATGCAAAAACAAAAAAAGAACGAAGAAAAAAAATCAGATAAAATGAAAGCAGAGTTACAAGAGTTTATTCAACGATTTTCTGCACATAAAGCAAGAGCAAAACAGGCGACTTCGCGCAAAAAACTTTTAGATAAATTAGAAGTTGACCAGTTACCACAGACTTCTAGAAAATTTCCTTTTGTACATTTTAAGCCAGAGCGTGAATGTGGTAAGTCAGTTCTTGATATTAAAAACTTAAGTTTAGAAGTTGAAAATCAAATATTGCTTAACAATTATTCTCTACAGATAAATCAAACTGATAAAATTGCCTTTGTAGGTGGCATGAATAACACAAAAATAGCTTTGTTTGATGTGCTTGCTGATAAACTAACACCTAAAGCGGGCACAGTAAACTGGGGCAGTACCATAAAAAAAGAATATTATCCTCGCGACAACACAGTATTTTTTGAAACTACAATGAATATTTTTGAGTGGTTAAGCACTTATACTGATTCTAACGATGACCAATTTATTAGGGGTTTTTTAGGCCGTATGCTGTTTAGTGGCGACGAAATTTTCAAAAAAGTTACAGTATTATCGGGGGGAGAGAAAGCGCGCTGTATGCTTTCAAAAATTATGTTAACCTCACCTAACCTTATGATATTAGACGAGCCGACAAACCACTTAGACCTTGAAGCTATAACCTCGCTTAACAATGCTCTTATAGATTTTAATGGAGTGTTATTATTTAACTCGCACGACCAACAATTTATAGACACAATTGCCAACCGCATTATAGAGTTTACGCCAGGCGGAGTTATCGATCAACAGTGTACTTTTAGCGAATACTTAGAAAGTGAACGAGTGCAAAAATTACGCGACCAATATTATGCACACCACGAAAGACTCCAGCTTTAATCCTAATATCTGAGCGACTGACTATTTTTTCTTAAATAATTTTCGTTTAATAGGCCTAAGTGAGGGTGCAAAAAATTCTTTGATGCGCTGTAAGGTAACTTCAATTTTTTTACTTAACGAATACAGCATTTTGCTATAAGCTTTAAACATTGGCAAAGAAGTTTCAACTTGTAAGTTTTCTGGTAACGATTTAGTCGTGCTAAAGTCTTTATAGGCAAGTGGAGCATTAGGATTAAAAGTAGCATAAGCATGAGTGCTGTGACTGTCATGCCGCCAACCCGTATTATTTGTTAATGTTTCGGGAGGATATAAACAATATTGATTATTAATAAAAAATGACACTCCAGTCTGTACATCCCAAGTATTAAGATACCCATTATGTTGTGCCTCTAACAACCCAGACACAAATGTCCCCATGCCTAAATTAAGTTCTTTATTATTGTTAATTTTTTTTAATTCTTTTTTTAAGGTGCCAGTGTCCCAACACACTTTTTGCCATGCTCTGCGCCAAGTTGCCCATCCCCAACATCCAAAATGCTTTAAAAAATAAGCACTAGATGGAATGTACTTGCGTGTATCATAATTATATACATGTCCGCAAATAGCAGCAACACGCTGATCATCAGCCCATATTTCTAGCCCTCTTTTTACAAATCTAAAAAAATATGGGCTTGTAACTATATCGTCTTCTATAATAATGGTTTGCTCAAAATCTGCAAGCGAGGTGTCAATAGCAAAACGCACTCCATGCTGCAAGCCTCTGTTTGCACTTGTGGCAAATATTTTTTTTTCACCATTCCACTTAAAATTTTTTGCAACCTGTACAGTATCGGCAACCATCTGTTGCTCTCCCTTTACTTTGTCTCTCGCACCATCAATAAAAATATATAGTGGGGTGCCTGCTATATCGTAATTTAGCGCAAGCATATCTAATGTTGTTTTCAAAATCTGTGCACGCTTGAACGCAATTACCGTGATATTCATTATTGTCTGTATGTTATTTGTAGACTTTACCTTCGTTGTAGTTGCATATTTCACAGAATTTTTCGTTTTCTTGTTTTCTTCCACGATAGCTTTCCTTTTTTAATATAATCTTGTTATATTATTTAATAGAGTTTTTTTTAAATTTTGCATATATATTCATAAAAAATCGCAGCATAGGGTTAGTCGCCATTTTTCTTCGTTTAAGATTTTTTTCTAAATTATTATCTCTCCAAGAGCTATGCGTATGATGTAACCCATATACTACTAGATTTTTTTTAACTTTTTCATAATAAGCTCTGTCCATCATTATAGGTACATAATAGTGAAAATTTTGATATTGGGGAGTAAGTATTTCAGATTGTTCGGCTTGTGAAAGTTGCTTATATAAATTATCAAGTTTATTTGGGCCAGTTGTCTTAATTATAAATTCGTGGGTAATTACTTCGGGAAATTCACTGGGTTTTGGTAAGGATTCTAGCACAAGATCCCAAAATTTATACATAGCAGTACTTGCTAAAATAGCATTTCCTAAATTTTCTGGGCTATTATTATGCTTTTCTAGAGGCAAAATGATATTATGATTATTCCATTTATCTAGAGGCCGTAATATTTCGTAATCAAAATCTACATACCAACCACCAAAATGCTTTAGTAAAATATATCGACCTATATCTGACTGTATTACCACAGGAATTTTCTGGGTAAAGTAGTCACTAAATTGTGAATATTCTGCCTTAATAAATGAATACAGTTTTTCTTTATTCCAATAATTATATTCCCACGAAGGGTGTAATTTTTTAAGCTTATTAGCATAATTAAACCACATTTGTGGTGGTGATTTTAATTGTGCTCCATCTATAAAAATTTGATGAAATATTTTAGGTATCATTAATCTAATTATACTATATTATTTTGAAACATAAAAATTAGAAATTGTTTACAATTGTAAATATACAGTAAACTGAATATTTACAAGTAAAAAGGTACACATGAAAAAAATCATTATAATATTAACACACATATTATTATTTTCAACAACTTATATATTTGCATCGGGGGCAAGTAATGTTTCTGAATATAAAGTAGGAGTTGCTATTCCCATATCGGGAGAATTTGCATCTACTTCAACACCTAGTATTCATGCGATAAATCATATAGCAGAGCAATTTAACTTAAACGGTGGATACAATGGCAAAAATTTAGAATTAATATACGAAGACGATCAATGTGTACCAGATCTGGCAGCATCAGTGGCAAAAAAACTGGTTGCTAAAAAGGTTATTGCGGTTATAGGTCATTTCTGCTCTGATGCTACTTTTGCCGCTTTGCCAATATATATGGCTGCCCACATTCCTGTAATTTCTCCTGCTTCTACAAACTCTAAACTTACAAAAAGCGGAGATTACCCAAACTTTTTTAGAACCATACCTCCGGATGACGAACAGGGTCTTATACAAGCTATGTTTTTGATAAGAAATTTAAAAGTAAATAAAGTTGCGATAATTCATAATAACACAGCTTATGGCAAAGAACTTGCAGATACTACAGAAATACATTTAGAACGCGCTGCAAAACTTATAACTATACATGAAGGAATATCTCTCCAAGACACAGATTATAGTACAATGGTAGATAAAATAATTGCAGCAAATGTAGATGCTGTAGTTTTTGGAGGATATCACCCCGAAGCCGCTAAGTTCATTATTCAACTTAAAAAAAAAGGCTATAAAAAAGTTTTTATAGGTGGAGACTCTATAAAATTGACAGAATTTATAGATTTAGCCGGAGTAGCAGCAGAAGGAGTATATGCAACTTCAACCAACTATACATATTACGAAAACTATAAAGAAATTGAACAGCACCATCAGTTAGATCATGAAAATAAATTACCCGGGGCCTATTATTATGAATCTCACACTGCATTAACTGCTATAGTAGAAGCTATCAATGCTGGTTATACAACTAATAAATCTATATTAGAATTTCTAAAAAATAGAAACAAATATTCGAGTACTTTTGGTGCCATATATTTTGATAGAAATGGAGATTTAGTAGGTGTGAGTTTTGATGTATATCAAGTAAAAAATAGAAACTTTGAATTGGTTGAATTTACAGAATAAGATATTAAATCTAGTCGAAAATAATTTACCTTTGCGTACTTTTACCTTTGCGTACTTTTACCTTTGCGTACTTTTACTTTCGTGCACTTCTAACTAAAAAATACTGTTTAAGCCGTGGAAACAATGCAATAAGCACCCTTTTAATAAGACATTTTATTTTTATTGCAAAAGGGTAAAGCATAGCATTTATGACACGCCATGCATTTTTAGATGCTTCTAAAGGCATGCTTTCATCTAACTGAAACTGATAATATGCCATTGGTGCGTTGGGGTTTAATACATGTTGACTGTGAGTGCCATGAGTTTCTAAACGCCACCCTATATTATTAGTGAGAGTTTCACAAGGATACACACACACTTGATCGTTCACAAAAAATGACACACCTGTTTGTACATCCCAAGTATTTATAAGCTTTGCATGTTGTGCTTCTAATATGCCACTAGTATATTCTCCAATTCCAAAATTAAGTTGACGAAGTTTATTTTGCGCCTTAAGTTTTTCAAGCAGAATGCCAGTATCCCAACAGACATGCTGCCAGCTTCTGCGCCAAGTAGCCCATCCCCAACATGCAAAATGTTTAAGACAATATGCCGAGCTAGGATTATATTTTTTTCTAGAATAATTATAGCAGTGCCCACATATTGCAGCAACCGATGGCTCGTCATTAAATGCATTTAAGCCCTGCAACATAAAATCTACAAAAAAAGGTGAGCACGCAATATCTTCTTCTACAATAATAGTGCGTTCAAAATCTGAGAGCGAGGTGTCAATGGCATAGCGTACTCCATTATGTAAGCCACGGTTTGCCTTTGCCGTAAATACTTTTTTACTTGCCCCTCTCCACTTAAAATTTTTTGCAACTTGTTCAGTAGCTTGTACAAGATTGCATTCATTTTCTATATGATCGCGCGCACCATCGACAAAAATATACAAAGGCAAATGTTCAATATTAATATTTTTATTTAGCAAATTTAAAGTAATATCTAATAATTCTGCTCTTCTAAAGGCAATGACCGTTATATTTGTGTCAGGCATATATTTATTATATTTATTTTTCAAAATTAAAGTTTTTTATTTGAATTTTAATAAAAAATTATAGTTTTAATTGAAATTATTACTTCTTTACTTTATAATAAAAATATGATACTCACAAAAGAATCAATCAAAAATTTTTATGATAAATTTGTACACGACTATAGTCAAGTTAAAGCCCGTGTACAAAGGCCATTAACTCTTGCCGAAAAAATATTGTTTACTCACCTTGAGGCAAGTAACCCAGACCCACTAGCACTTAAAAAAGCAGTGTCGCATGTGTACTTCTCGCCAGACCGAGTTATCATGCAAGATGCTACTGCACAAATGGCAATGTTACAGCTTATGCAATCTGGCATGGAAAATGTTGCAGTGCCATCAAGCATACACTGTGACCACTTAATTCTGGCAAAGCAAAATGCTATACTTGACCTTAACAATGCTCAATCAAGCAACAAAGAAATTTACGATTTTCTACTTACAGTAAGCCAAAAATATGGGGTGGACTTTTGGGCACCTGGTGCCGGCATTATACACCAAGTTACGCTAGAAAACTATGCCCTTCCTGGCATGATGATAATAGGAACAGATTCTCATACACCAAATGCGGGGGGCCTTTCATCTTTAGCTATAGGTGTGGGAGGAGCAGATGCTGTTGATGTAATGGTTGGCATGCCTTGGGAATTATTAATGCCAAAACTTATAGGCGTTAAACTTACTGGTAGACTCTCTGCATGGTGTTCTCCAAAAGATATTATCTTAAAACTATCTGGCTTGCTTACAGTTAAAGGTGGAACGGGCTTTATTATAGAATATTTTGGTGGAGGCGTAAGTTCGCTTTCTTGTACTGGTAGAGCAACAATTTGTAATATGGGTGCCGAAGTAGGAGCCACAACTTCTGTATTTCCTTTTGACGAAGCATCTGCAGATTATTTAGAAACCACCAGTAGAAAAGAAGCCGCAAAACTAGCAAGACAACATGCAAGTCTTTTGAGAGCCGATGACGATGTAGCAGCTAACCCTGAAAAATATTTTGATAAAATCATTGAAATTGATTTAAACACATTAGAACCGCATATCAATGGACCTTATTCGCCTGATATCGCAACACCAATTTCACAGTTTGCAAATTTTATTACAAAAAATAATTATCCTGCTAACTTAAGTGCGGCGCTTATAGGATCATGCACTAATTCTTCGTTCGAAGATTTAAGCAGGGTACACTCTATTCTAAAGTTTGCCAAAGACAATCAGCTTGCCTTAAAATCGCCGTTATGGCTGTCTCCTGGTTCTGACAACATTTTTAGAATTTTAGAGGCAAACGGCTATTTAGCCTTGTTTAACGAATTTGGAACTAATGTCTTAGCAAATGCCTGTGGCCCCTGTATTGGGCAATGGAAACGAACTGATATTAAAGAAGAAGAAAAAAATTCTATTATTAATTCTTTTAACCGAAACTTTTCAAAACGGGCAGATGGCAATCCTAATACTCATTCGTTTGTGGCATCTCCCGAACTTGTTACCGCCATGGGTCTAGCAGGCACATTATTGTTTAACCCACTTACCGACACTTTAAAAAATAACAATGGCAAAGATATACTTCTTGCTCCACCTCAAAGTTCTGAAGCACCTCCGAAACAACTACTAGAACTTATCTTTGGAAGCGAACCAAACGGTCTTACCCGCCCGCCCGCCATACCACAAAGAAAATCCATACAGGTGTCTATTGCAAACAACTCTGACAGACTTCAAGTGCTTGGTGCCTTTGCACCTTGGGATGGTAATGATTATGCCGGGTTACATTTACTTATAAAGGCAAAAGGCAAATGTACTACTGACCACATATCTATGGCAGGGCCATGGCTAAAATATAGAGGCCACCTAGAAAATATTTCGCAAAACCTTCTTATAGGGGCGGTTAATTATTTTACCGATAAAACTAATTCAGTAAAAAATCAGCTTAGTGGCAGTTATGAACCAGTACCCAAAGTTGCTCAGTATTATAGAGACAACAGCGCGGGTTCTATAGTAGTGGGAGATGAAAATTATGGTGAAGGTTCTTCAAGAGAGCATGCTGCCATGGAACCACGCTTTTTAGGAGTAAAAGCAGTACTTGCAAAATCGTTTGCTCGCATACACGAAACTAACCTTAAAAAGCAAGGCTTACTCCCTCTAATATTTACTAACCCTGCAGACTACGACAAAATTCAAGAAGACGATAGAATAGATGTACTATATTTAAATAAATTAGCCCCCAATAAAAACATAACGCTTACACTTCTGCATGCAAATGGTAAAAAAGAAGATATACAGGTGCGTCACACAATGAATAATGCGCAAATTGCGTGGTTTAAGGCAGGCTCTGCACTCAATCTAATTAAGCAACAAATTGCTGGGCGCTAGGGCGCGCTTCCCTCTGACCGCGAGCCTGCACCTAAAAAGCTACATCAAACCCAAATCAAATTCAAGCTAAATTTCTGTTGGGTAGCCACAATACTCCGACATAGACCTTATCCCTCTCCTTCGCAAGGAGACGAAAAACACTTAGACATATAGACACTGGCATTCATCTGGCAATCTCCCTATTCACAGACAGGTTTTGAGTGAGATAATTTCAGGTTTTGAGTGGGATAATTTTGAAAATACAGAATCTATTTAACAACAAATAAAGGGTCCCTTGATCTCAAAAGGTACAAATTATCCAAATAATAAATAAATTCTTTCTCTCCGCGTCTGTGGCTTTTTTTTGATGAAATCCCCTTGGGCTTATAAACACAATCTGTGTGTTGGTGGCATGATTTGTCATCGAATAGTTATAAAAATCACCCACTACCAACAGATTAGTTGGTGGATTGTCGGTAGTGATACTTAGCACATTGTATACAGGTCCATTTCCGTTGGCGTCCGTGGCATATATTTTATAAGTCGTGCCGGGAGTCAGAGATGCCACAGTAACTCCGGCAAAATCTTTGATGCCAGTTAGGATGTTTGCCCTCATGTGATAGGGCAGATAGACATTGATGGGATCATCACTCAAAAATCTAATCAATGAATTACCGACATTAAAGTTTGAGGCGACCGGAGTCAGATCTGAGTTTACCCTAGCTCCTATTCTGTATTTTCCCTCTGGGAATTCTTTTTTGATAGCTATACTAAAAACAACAAAATTGGTGCGATGGTAGTCGGGTTTAAGGACTCCGTTATTAGCAGTCAGTTCAAGTCTAGGAAGACTTTTTGCTATGAAATATGCACTACTGTACTTAATTAACAATAGATCTAGAAAGTCTCTAGAATTTAAACTCCTGCCGAAGACTTTTGTGTTGCTTTTAATCATTGAAGATATCCTAGTATTTAGATTTATCTTTGTTTTTTTGAAAAATATACTACAATAAATTAGGAGTGTATATGAAAGAGAATTATGTTATAGGTATAGATTTAGGAACAGATTCTATTAGAGCCATAGTTATAGACGCTAAAGATGGCACACAACTTGGCGAAGGGGTATTTGAATATCCGCGCTGGAAAAAGCAATTGTACTGCGATGCCACTAAAGATCAATTTCGACAACATCCGCTCGATCATATAGAAGGGCTAGAAGCCAGCGTCAAAAAAGCAATTGCAGACGCCGACAGCAAGGCACAAAACTCCAAAAATAAATCAGCTACCAAAACCGCTAAAGCAGCATCTGCCGCCACGCAATCAGTGGCTGCACATATAAAGGCCATAGCCGTAGACACCACTGGCTCGACCCCAGGGCCTGTAGACGAACATGGCACGCCACTTGGCTTATTACCACAATTTGCAGACAACCCAAATGCCATGTTTGTACTATGGAAAGATCACACCAGTGTGAAAGAAGCCAAAGAAATAAATAAGCTAGCCCATAGTGGCAAATTTGAAGATTTTACGAAATATGTGGGGGGAGTATACTCATCAGAATGGTATTGGGCAAAGATGTTGCACATTTTCAAAAACGATGCGGCTGTGCACAAGGCAACTTATTCGTGGGTAGAACATGCAGACTGGATACCTGCGTTGCTTACCGGCAATACGCATCCTCAAAAAATGGCTCGGTCACGCTGTGCAGCTGGGCACAAAGCAATGTGGAACAGCAATTTTAATGGACTTCCTTCAGAAGAATTTTTATGTGCCTTAGACCCCCCACCAAGCAACCTGCTTAAAGGCATACGATCTAGACTCTACACAGACACGCAAACCGCCGACATACCTGTAGGCACCCTAAGCAAAGAATGGGCTTCAAAATTTGGGCTTGCCGAAAGTGTGGTGGTTGCTGGTGGTGCCTTTGACGCACACTTTGGGGCAGTAGGGGGAGAGATACAAAACCTCGATATGGTAAAAGTTATAGGCACCAGCACCTGCGACATAGTAATTGCATCGTATGACAATATTAAAGACACATTAGTAAAAGGGATATGCGGACAGGTCGACGGTTCTGTGGTACCAAATTATATTGGCTTAGAGGCAGGGCAGTCTGCATTTGGAGACCTTTATGCGTGGTTTAGAGATCTCTTGCTTGGCCCATTGTTGGCGCTTATAAAAAGCACCAAGATAATTTCTGAACAACAAAAGACCGAACTTGCCAAAGAATTGGCAGACAATTTACTTGCACATCTTAATACGGTAATTTCTGGCATGCCTCCGTCTAGCCAAGTAATAGCTCTAGACTGGATACATGGTCGCAGAACACCCAACGCCAATCAATTGCTTACGGGTGCAATATCAGGTTTGAAAATGGGCACAGACGCCTACCAAATTTACCGAGCTCTAGTAGAAGCCACGGCCTTCGGTGCTAGAAGCATACAAGAATGTTTCATTAGCCAAGGCATTAATATCAATAGAGTGATAGCAGTTGGCGGGGTGGCTCGAAAAAGCCCCTTTACCATGCAAGTACTTGCCGATGTGCTTAATAGAACCGTATATGTTTCGGCATCAGATCAAACCTGTGCCTTAGGATCTGCAATGTATGCCTCGGTTGTGGGAGGAATATATCGCAACATAGAAGAAGCCCAAAAGCACATGGGAATGGGCTTTGACAAAGTACTTAATCCTAGAAAAGAATATGTGGCAGTCTATGATGAGCTTTATAAAAAATATGTGCAACTCGGAAACTTTGTAGAATCTCAAACAGAAAAATTTGTGTAAAGGTAAACTGCAAGCACACCCAGCAATAGACTTTCAATAAACCTGCGAAAGTGCCTTACCAAGTGTAATATACTTTTGATATTTTTCGCGATAATATTCTTTATTAGCTAATTTCAAACTTTTCTCCAAATTCTTTTGTGGGTTATAGGTATCAGTAAACTTTACTGTCTGGGTTACCGCCTCTTTAAAGCTTGCATACTCTTTGTTACCCACCATCGCAGCCAATGCCGCCCCCTTACAACCAGCTTCTTTACAGTTTGGAATTACAACTTGTGTGTCTAAAATATCTGCAAACATTTGCATCCACACTTCAGATTTCGCAGCACCACCTACTACGCTCATTCTCTCTACTTTTTTTAATAGCGGATACAGTCTATCTAAATGCATTTTGTGAGAAAATAAAATTCCCTCGTATATAGCTTTTAGCATATCTTTTTTACTGTGGTGCGCCTGCAGACCAATAAATGACGCATGAAAATTATTGCTAAAATTAGAAGTATACAAAAAAGGATAGAAAAATAAATCTTTATCATTTGGTGCAGAACTTACCCATTGGTTACAGGTATCATAAATATTATCTTGCTTACCAAGAAACTCCCTTACAAACCATTCTAAATTACTTGCAGATGTGGGGCTTGCTTCGTGTACAAAATATTTATCTTTAATACAATAGTTACCCCAGTTATATCTATATTCTGAGTTAGTGCTAATAGCGTCTAATACACAAGTTGAAATTGACCAAGTGCCCATTATTGCATTAATCTCATTTGAATCAATAAGCCCCGATGCAATAGACGCCGCTATAATATCAAAAAAACCACTAAACACTGGGGTATGTTCTTTAAGCCCAGTCAACTCTGAAGCGTGTTTAGTAATATAACCGCTAATTTCTGTAGAGTCTATAATAGGCGGTAACTTTTCTTTAATATGACTAAGCTCTAAAATATCAAGCAACTTATCAGAATAACATTTTTTGTTTACATCTACTAGAGCACTGCCCGAAATATTTGTAATTTCTGCATTTGCTGAACCAGTTAAAAAATATCGTATATAATCATGCCCCATAAAAACATACTTAGTGCGTGCTAACACTTGTGAGTCATATTCGTCAAACCATTTTAGTAACGATGCTGGGTGCCCTGTCCATAATTGTTGATACGAAATCGGATAAATTTTATTGTTTACACTTTGACTATCTAATTTTTGTATAAGTTCAACTGTTCTAGAATCTGAAGATATTATACCATTATAAGCAGGTGTATCGTCATGCCCTAATAAATAAAGACCCTTACCATGGCAAGAAACTGCAAGAGCTACAATTTGTTTTGCATCAATGCCAGATTGTGCAATAACATTTTTTATGCAAGCAACAACGCTTTCTAATAAATTATTGATGTCTCGTTCTACAAAATTTTTTCTTTCAGAAATTACTTTTGCATCTTGAATGTATTTAGCTATTTCTGTGCCATGTATATCGTAGAGGGCAGCTTTTGTATTGGTGCCACCGTTGTCTATCCCTAAATAATAATTACTCATTTATATTTAAATATATTATCTTATAAATTTTTATAATCGCTTATAAGCAGATATGCTTTTTTTCCATCTTCTTCTATAGTCGGAAACCTAGCTATTTGTTCTAAGAAAAAATTATCGTGCTCATCATCGTTTACTTTGCTTACCTCTCCTATAAGTGCAATGCCACTAAGCGGATAAAAACAATGATACACATAAGGATAGAGTGTAATACTTTGACCAGCTTGTAATATAATTTCTTCTTGTGCCTTTACCTTCTTTTGTATGCCGTCTATACTTACGGTTATATCTTGCGTACCTAAAGACTTGTCTGGGTTGCACTGTGCAAGTTTAAACCCCACGGGTTCTTTGCAGCGGTTTATAATATCTTCTGTTTTATCTTTGTGATAATGGTAAGGTACAACCTGCCCCTGTTTCATAATAATTATTTTCTCACAATAGGGCCTAGACATATCTAATTTCGTACCATTTCTAATAGTAAACAATACTAACCCATTTGTTTCAAAATCTAATCCACAATCGCTGACATCCCAGCCAAGCTTTGCACTAAAAATATTGGTGCATTGCTTTTTATTTTTTTTCCACTTACTTGTCTTCCAGTACGCCCATTCAGGCAAATAAAATTTACTTTTTCTTAAAAATTTTATAGCACCTTTTATTTCCTCATTAATTTTGCTTCTGTTCATAATTGCTCCTTGTATTTATAAATTATTTTATTGTAATCTTACAAAATCTCTTAATTCAATTATAGTCGTTTTTGCACCTACTGAAGATAAATTATGTAAATTAAAATATGACATCGCATGTGCTTCTTTTAGCATCATTTCTTCTTCTCTATTATCTAACATAGCATTTATTATTCCAGCACAGAATGCATCTCCTGCCCCAACAGTACCCCTAATTTCATAATCACTGATCATATAAGAAGTAATATAAATTTCTTTATTCTTATGTATGCTCCATACCGCAATTCACTACCTATCGTATTCTTCGCCTAAGTATATTTCGCGAGCTTTTACATTGTTCATAATTTCAAAGCGCGACCCATGTGCAACAATTTGACCTTGGTGGATAATAAACGCACGGTCTGTAATAGAAAGCGTATCGCGCTCATTATGGTCGGTTATAAGCACACCCACACCTTTTTGAGATAACGATGCAATAATCTGTTTTAGTTCGTAACGAGCTTTGGGGTCTATGCCCGTAAAGGGTTCGTCTAAGAGCAAAAAGTAAGGGTACAGCGCCATACCACGAGCAATTTCTGTACGACGACGCTCGCCACCAGATAATGTGTAGGCCTTTTGTGTTCTAAATTCACCAAGCCCAAATTCTTTTACAAGCTGATCAACGCGGTCTTTTTTTTCTTGAATCGATAAACTCTTGATAGTTTGTAACACTGCATAAATATTTTTTTCTACACTAAGGTGTCTAAACACTGAAGGTTCTTGTGGCAAATAAGAAATACCCAATCGAGAGCGCTTATACATTGGCAGTCTTTCTATGCTTTTATTATTAAACAAAATATTTCCATAATCAGGAGTCAAAAAACCAACTATCATATAAAATACCGTAGTTTTTCCAGCTCCGTTAGGGCCAAGAAACCCCACAACTTCACCAGTATGCATTTCAAAACTAACGCCATTTACCGCTCTTTTTTTGCCAAAACTTTTCATCAGGTCGCGCACAGTAATACTAAGTTTATCTTTCATTAACTGTGGTTTGTTCTGAAGCTTACCAATATAATCATCATGCAACAGGGCTTGTATGTTTTTGTGGTCGTTACTGTCTTTCATTTCTTTCATGTTGGGAAGGAGAGGCTCAGCATATAATGAAACATCTTCAAAACTGTTGGTAAGCACTGTGTGTAGTTGATCGTTGTTGCTTTGAATAAAGGGCACATCGGTAATGCCAAATCTCAGCGTAGGTTTTATTTTGTTCAATGGCTTAAGAATAGATTTTTGTGCAATTTGAATTGTTGTATCAAGACCTGTTTTTATTAATCTGGGTAAGGCCGCTACAGTTTTTTTAAGGCGCTGAATTAACGCCGGGGCTTTGACTGGAGTTATTGGTGTTGCTGCTACCTGTACTTGTGTTGGGGCTTGCGTTACCACTAGTTTGTTCGGCGGAGGGGAGAGATTCTGAACTAGATCCTGTATCTGTTGTTGTTCCTTGATTTGTTGTAGGTCCTCTAGGTTGGGAGTTGCTTGGACTGCTGTTTTGATTTTCTGTGTTGCGTTGGTTGTTCTGGGTTTGCGTACCGTTTTGGGTTTCTGTAGTTTTGAGGGCAGGCTGACCTGTTTGCTGGTCTGTTTGCTGACCTGTTTGCTGGTCTGTTTGCTGGTCTGTTTGCTGGTCTGTTTGCTGGTCTGTTTGCTGGTCTGTTTGTTGGCCTGTATTTGATTGACCTGTGGCTTCGCCTTGATTTTCTGTTCCTTGGGCATTAGTATCCTCCTTCTTTTTCTGAACAGTAGATATAAATCCCTGTACTTTTCCTTCTAAATATACTTCGTCATTATCTAAATTTATGCTTACTCTATCGGCTCTATATTCGTCGTCTTTCCAAAGTGCATATGGAAATCCCGTCATCTCTAAAATTTCTGTTTTTCTATAATAAGTTAAAAATTCGGTTCTAGCACTAAGTTCGTCTTTTTTTGTAATTCTGACGCCAAGTTGTACCACCATAAAATCTCCGTCGTTTTTTGACTCTAAAAAGTGAGATCTAATAACCACATCGTTTTTATTATCTTTCATATATATATTGCCTTCGGCTCTAAGCAATTTTATAGTTCTATCATAAAATAAATTTTCTCCTTCTAGCACAAAGTCATTTTTTAAGTCTTTAGCAGCAAAAGTGCCTTTGACTTCTGCAAATTGAAAGTCATCTCCATAAAGTTTTATTTCGCCAGCAGTAATGCGCACATCATCGGCGGTTACTATAGCATTGCCACGCAACACTGTATATTCTTTGCCCTGTGCTAAATTTGCCGAGGTAGTGTCTGCCGAGAATGTAAAAGTTTTTCTTTCAGCATACAGAGTTTGTGTTACCCCATAAGTTACAAGAATAATAATAAATAATTTAAATAGCCAATTACAATGTTTCATATTATTCGTCTACTACAAGTTTACCGACTGTAGATTTAGCAATAGTCAGTTCTCTCTTTTCGGCGTCTCCTTTAAACCCATAACCAGAAATATATGAGCCAATATCTTTTTTTATTTCTACAGATGAAATAATGCTGCCTTCTATGATCTGGTCTTTGTCGTTCCATTTAAGATAGTCGGTAGTAATTTCAGCTTCGTCTTTGTTTGAACGAGCCCAAAGTTTACCCACCATAATAATGTCGTTAGTGTCAGTGTCTATGGCTATCTGCTCTACACGCCCAGTAATTCTAACCTCGTCACTATTAGAGTGTTCTTGAAAACGTACATTATACATAAGTTGTTGTTTTTGAGTACTATAAAGTTCTGCCCTGTCAGCTTCTATTGTAACAGTAGTGCCGCGCACAAATACCAACTTTACATTCTCTATTAAAATATCTGGCACATTTTCGTCTAGTTTTTGCTCTATGTTTGCACTTGTATAATCAAAAGAACAACTGACTAATGTGGCAACACTTAATACCACACTTAGCATTATTATTACATGTATTAAGAAAAATTTATACTGCATATTATTATTTATTTTGTTTCAACTTTTACCATTTTATATGATTCTAAGCACGCTTTAATAAAGCCAGCAAAAAGCGGATGCGGATGTATGGGCATAGACTTAAATTCTGGGTGAAACTGCACCCCAACTCCCCATTTATGATTAGGCCATTGAACGCTCTCAACTAGCACTTTATCTTTGGTAGTAGCTGCAATTATAAGCCCAGCGTTTTCTAGCATATCTTTGTATTGATTAGAGACCTCATAGCGATGACGATGTCTTTCAGAAATTACAGTGATACCATAACATTTATGAATTTCAGTACCCTCTACAAGTATAGAATCATTAGCACCTAAACGCATAGTGCCACCTAAGTTAATTATAGATTGCTGTTCTTCTAGCAGACTTATTACTGGGTGCTCGGCCTCTGGCTTAAATTCTGTGCTATGTGCCTCTTTAAGCCCAAGCACATTTCTAGCATATTCTATAACCATAATTTGAAGACCCAAGCAAATGCCAAAGAAAGGAATATTGTTTATGCGCGCATGCTCTGCAACATTGATCATCCCCTGTATGCCGCGTTCACCAAAACCACCAGGCATTAAAATACCCTGTATATTTTCTAGTTTATGAAATGCACTTTTTTGTTTTTTGTCAAATATCTCTGAGTCTATTTTTACTATGTTGATTTTTACTTTATTTTTAATGCCACCGTGTAAAAGAGCTTCGTCTACTGATTTATAGGCATCGTCAAGTTCTATATATTTACCCGTCATTGCAATATTAATTTCTGCCTCGGGGTTTTTAATGATGCTTACAACTTGTTTCCATTTATTTATTCTTTCAGGTATAATTTCTTTAAGTTCTAATTCAAGTTTTTTGAGTATCTTATCATCTAATCCTTGTTGCTTATACACAAACAATATATCGTAAATAGATTCCATATCATGAGACGATATAATACCGCCCCTAAGCACATCGCTATAGCGCTCTATTTTATTTTTAGTATCATCAGATAATTCTTTGCGAGAGCGGCATAAAATAAAATCAGTATGCAGACCTATAGCACGCAATTCTTTAATTGAATGCTGAGTGGGTTTAGTTTTAATTTCTCCGTTTGTAAGGTCAGGGATAAGCGTTAAGTGTATGACACAAGTGTCATGTTCTTCAAGTTCTCTTATCATTTGTCTGATGGCTTCAATAAACGGATATGATTCAATATCTCCGACTGTACCACCCACTTCGACTATAGTAATGTCATTGTCATCATTTTCTCCAACTCTAAAAATACGCTGTTTAATACAATCAGTAATATGGGGAATAACCTGAACAGTTCTTCCCAAATAGCGACCCTCGCGTTCTCCCTGTATGACCTCTTGGTAGACCTGACCAGTGGTAATAGAGTTCTGTTTAAGGATATGCGCATTGGTAAACCTAGTATAGTTGCCAAGGTCAAGGTCAGTCTCAGCACCATCGTCTGTTACATATACCTCGCCATGCTGATAAGGGTTCATAGTGCCCGCATCAACATTGATGTAGGGATCTATTTTCATCATTTGAATTTTGTAGCCACGAGATTCTAAAAGTGCGCCTATAGAAGAAGCCGCCAAGCCCTTGCCTAGACTAGAACACACTCCACCTGTAACAAATATGTATTTTCCTGTATGCTTACTCATTATTATATATATATATATTATAGTAAAATATAGCCAAGTATGAAAACAGAAAATAATAGTATAATCGGGGCACAAAAAACACTGCAGGTTTACAATCTGGGCTTGGTTGACTATGCCAAGACAGATGCCCTGCAACGCAGTTTACAAACTCAAAGAGAAGCCGAACAAATACCCGATACTCTACTGCTATTAGAACACCCAAATGTTATTACTATGGGCAAAAGGGGCACTCCCACCGATATTTTGGTGGGGGAGGATATCCTCAAACACAATAAAGTGCAAGTAGTACACACTGACCGCGGAGGACAGAATACAATACATGCACCCGGACAACTTGTGGGTTATTTGATTATTAACTTGTACAGACAGCGACATGCCCTGCGACAGTTTATCTGCGATCTAGAGCAAACGCTTATTGATACCTTGCAGACTTTTGATATAGTTGCATTTCGGCACAAAGAGCATGTGGGCGTGTGGACAGACAGCGGTAAAATTGCTGCCATAGGCATAAGCGTAAACAGAGGTATTACCCGACACGGCTTTGCGCTAAATGTGAATACTGATTTAGAAGTCTTTGATTGGATAATACCCTGTGGCATAGCGCAGACTAAAACAGCAAGTCAGCCACATGGGCAGATAACAAGTATGAATGCGCTGAAGGGTAAGAAGTCGACAGTGCAAACTGGCAGTGAGCACGAGTGCAATATACAGACAGTCGGCGCGCAGTTTATTAAAACCTTTGTAGCAAAAAATCACTATAATAATGTTATACACACATCATGCCCGGGTGGTGAAATTGGTAGACACGCGAGATTCAGGTTCTCGTGAGCTTAGCTTGTGGAGGTTCAAGTCCTCTCTCGGGCATAGATAATTATGTTGTTCACTAGTGCTAATAGTTATCGCGTTGGTTGAGTTTGGGCACTTGAATTACCCCCAACATCAGCACCTAAATTAATTGCTGGCCATTGATTAGGTGCAACCCAAGTCCAATCTTTATCGTTATTACTAAAGTTAAACAAAGAAAAACTTTCCTGTGTTGCTGTTGTGATATTCATTGCCGTTCCATTTGATCCTTTACTACCTGCTGGCAAATTATAAAATTTACTTTCTGTTATTGAATGATAGCCGGTTGCTATTGTTCCTCGACCAACGAGAAATCCAAAATCTTCAGAGGGAGTATTATAACGCGGATCATTAGAGTATATGGTATTTCTTGAATATCCTACTACATCGCTGTTATTAGAAAGACTAACTAAGCCACCTAAAATAGAGGTGCCTCTTATATTACCCTTAGCATAACCTCTCACATAACTATTTTGTGTAATACCCACCAAGCCACCAAAGTAATAACTTCCAACATTATTACTTAAATAATAAACATTTCCAGTTGCATACCCAATTATAGTACTGTTTATCCCCAAACCCACCAAACCACCAGAACTTTCAGCTGCTGTTACATTACCAGTTGCATATCCATACACAGTGCTATTTAATGTAGCGCCTACTAACCCACCTGCTACTCTTAATCCGGCTACACCTGGAATACTATTAATATTACTTGAAGAATATCCCTTTAATGTGCTGTTACTTAAATAGCCCACTAAGCCTCCAACATTTTTTGTGTAACCAACTGATTCTATAATGTCATTAGTAGTGCTATCTGAATGTACATTTAGAATAATACTATCACTTACACTACCTGCTAATGCCCCTAGATAAGAAGTACCTTGTATCTTGGCATGATCTATACTAATATTTTTAATTTCTGATCCAATTACTCGTCCAAATAACCCCGCAAAAATAGTATCAGTTGATACTGCTAAATTACTGATGGTAAAATTTCCACCATCAAAATCTCCTGTAAATGGGACAAATGCATTACCTATAGGAGTAAAGTTTAAACCATTGCTTAGGCGTATGTCATTCATAAGTTTATAGTTTGCATCTAAACAATTTGATACCCATAATAATTCTGCTTCTGTGGTAATTTGATATTGATCATTAATGAATACTGGTTTATCTTTTGATACACTACAATCACCATTACTTTCTGCATCTCCAACTCTTTGTGTAGGTTGTTGGTTAGTTGATTTTATTGTACCAATATTTATAGCTGGCCAAGAACCATTTGCAACCCAAGTCCATTCTCCGCTTGCATTACCAAAAGTAAAAATCGAAAATTCATCTTTACTAGTCTGTGCATTCATTGCTATTTGTATACCATTAAATCCATTAGCAAACAAACTCAAATAATAATAACCTGTTGATGATAACTTTGTTTCAGTTTTTGAAGTATAACCAGATGCAGTGCCTGAAGCAACTAAAAATCCATTAGGCTCATCAGAACTTCTAAATTGAAAAAATACTCTTGTATATCCAACAATATCATTATTCGCATTATTTGATATTCCGACTAAGCCTCCCATCATTTTATAGCCAAAAATTTCTCCAAGCATATAACCACGGATAACAGTATTAGTATTGGCTGTTCCGACAAGTCCACCCATTCTACTACCACCATTATTATAATAATTGCCAATCAGTTTTCCCGTATTATAACCATATATAGTACTTTCATCA
>JAZAYU010001164.1:0-78149 GCA_038501625.1 Corbicula japonica | reverse complement strand
TTTGAAATGTCAAAAGAGACGAATGATTTTTTTTTAATTTTAGAAATCGTTTCAATCAATACATTTGTACTTCAGTTTAAAAATAAATACACCCAGAATAGTAGATAGACCTCCAGTAACGGCGGAAAAAGTGAAGGATTAGATATTTGTAGTCGTGCAAAGGCATAACAAAGAAAAGATCTTGATATTGTAACAGTTTTTATTGCAAGTTGAGACAGCAATTGCAGATAAATTTCAAAAATAACTTGCAACAAGAACCACTTGGCAACTGTAACAATTTTAAAGCGGGCATGGCGAAGCCGTGTTTTCCAAGGAGAGAAATGCATGTTGAGACAGCAATTGCAGATAAATTTCAACAATAACTTGCAACACTAACCACTTGACAACTGTAACAATTTTAAAGTGGGCACGGCGAAGCCGTGTTTTCCAAGGAGAGAAATGCATGTTGAGACAGAAATTACAATGTACAGATAAATTTCAACAATTACTGGCAACAGGAACCACTTGGCAACTGTAACAATTTTAAAGCGGGCACGGCGAAGCCGTGTTTTCCAAGGAGAGAAATGCATGTTGAGACAGAAATTACAGATAAATTTCAACAATTACTTGCAACAGGAACAACTTGGCAACTGTAAAAAATTTTAATCAGGCACGACGAAGCCGTGTTTTCCAAGGAAAGAATTTGCAATGAAAAACTGAACGCTTGCAGTTTAAGTTTGAATTCTTTGCACAACGAAGTCATGTTTTATTAACTTTTAACCCTTTCCTCCATAGATACACCATTGTTGTGTGTGCGAATAGTTAATATCCAGATCTGCCTGCACATCTGTGCCATCTGATCAGGATCTAGACTGTTCGCTTTTTTATTCATTAGGTTATTTCTGACAAAAATGTGACCTGTGCAGATCCTCAGATGGCAGGGATGTGCCAGCTGCTCTGGATTTATATTGTAACAGTTTTTATTGCATGTTGAGACAGCAATTGCAGATAAATTTCAACAATAACTTGCAACACTAACCACTTGGCAACTGTAACAATTTTAAAGTGGGCACGGCGAAGCCGTGTTTTCCAAGGAGAGAAATGCATGTTGAGACAGCAATTGCCTGGGCTGGACAAACCCACTAGCCCGACGCCCTGAACAAGCTGAAAATTATATCACACAATCTCAAAATATTCTATTTTAGCACCACGTGCATATCGTGTTTTACAACAGAAATAAGTTTATTACAAAATAACATGTTTTGAAATCTGTTTTAACAATATCAATCCCCCATGAAACGCTTCCTATTGAATTTCCTGTTTCTTTCTTTACAGTATAAATACTGACCAATCAGAATTCGCTTATTTGCGCAAGTGGGACTAGCTGAAATGTTTACCCAGCTAGTTCTGGACTAGTTACAAAAAACAAAATTTGTCCAGCCCTGATTGCAGATTAATTTCAACAATTACTTGCAACAGGAACCATTTGGCAACTGTAACAATTTAAAAGCAGCCATGGCGAAGCCGTGTTTTCCAAGGAGAGAATTAGCATTAATAGCATTAAATAACAGAATACTTGCACTTTAAGTTTGAATTGTTTGCACAACAAAGCCGTGTTTTAACCCTTTCCTCCATAGTAACACCATTATTGTGTGCGCGAACAGTTTACATCCAGATCGGCCGACATATCTGTGCCATCTGATCAGGATCTTAACTGTTCGCTTTTTTATTCATTAGGTTATTTCTCACGAAAATGTGACCTGTGCAAATCCTCATCAGATGGCACGGATGTGCCGGCTGCTCTGGATTTACACTGGTCACACATGCCTAAAATGGTATGTATAGAGGAAATGGTTAAAAGATACAAATTAAAGCAAACATTTGACATATAACAATTGCAAAAGACATCTGTGTTTTCCAAAGAGACAAATTTTTACCAGAAGTTGCTTCTGTAACAATTTTTAATTTGAGAGACGACGAAGCCGTGTTTCCCAAAGAGAGAAATTGCTGCAAGAACTTAAGAATAATATTTATTTCAGTTTTAATTTTTTAATACATAGTGAAGCTGTGTACCCAAATAGATTAATAATTATTGCTTACATGCAACACTTGATGCCAAAATCTTTAAGATCAAATTTGACAGAGTAATGCCTCTTCTTGTACATGGACTTTTTATTTTTAACCTGACTAAGTACCTAAGCAACAAATGTTTAACTAAATTCCCATCTAAATTATTGTATAAATGACAAAACAGTGTTTTGCAAAGAGTTACATTTTGATGAGCATTTTCTCATTATTTTTTTAGTTACAGGCACGGCAAAGCCGTGTTTTAACCCATTCCTCCATAGATACACCATTATTGCGTGTGCGAACAGTTTACATCCAGATCAGCCGGAACATTCGTGCCGTCTGATCAGGATCTAACCTGGTCACTTTTTTATTCATTAGGTAATTCTGACCATTATGCAACCTGTGCAGATCCCGATCAGACAGCACGGATGAGCCGGTTGATCTGGATCTACACTGGTCACACATGCGTAAAAAGGAGTATGTATGGAAACTTTTTGTCAAAATGACAAATGGCCCCAAAACTGTTACCCAATATTTAAGAAAATACCTACTGTATAAGTGGTTATTTCTGCGGGCTCCAAATTCTGCGGTTATGTTAAAATTCATGGGTGTTTTTATTTCTGCGGCATCAAGTTCTTTCATAACCGGACTAAAATTATGCGGTCTCTTAAGAAAGTGGAAATATAAAGATCGATGCCATTGCCGTACAAACTTATATAAATATAGTAAAAGCCAATACATGTACATGTATTATGTTTGATTTACCAATCAGCTGCAAATGGAAAATCTGAACGTAATCGTTTATTCAAATATTGTTTAATAAAGCATGTATAACTGTTGTACATAGCCTTTCGTTTCATCTATTTTTGTATGCAACCCGTTAAAAAAAGTTTGTCGTCATTCGTTATTACTTTACACATTTATCAAGTCAAAATGTAGAATGCACCGTGACCGTTATAAAGTTCACAAAGGGATAAATATTCTGCGGATTTTAAATTGGCGGTCATTTATTTAACCGCAGAAATAGCAGAAATAAAGTCACCGCAGAAATAACCACTTATACGGTATATATATATACCTAATAATTATTTAAAAATCACATTTTGCAATGGCATAAAAATTAATTACTAACTATTAATTAGATTAATTGATTTACGGAATTTTCTGTTACAGACTTTCCGCGATAGCCTGTATTTTAGTATTTGGCTTCACCCATAACGTACCACACTAAGCGTTGAGATTCTAGATTTTATCGATCTATTCCTGATATGCATATTTCTTTTTTTACAGAAGAAAGACCGTAAAGTTATATAACATGATTTACCATTATCAAATTGAGTTTCTAACCATGATAAAATTCCGAATTCCATCAAAAGGTTGTAATGACAAATCTGTTTCCCAAAGAAATAAATTTTTTACAAGCACTTGCTACTGTAACTTTTGAAGTTGAAGGCAGGGTGAAGTTGTGATTCCCAGTGATTAATTGCTGCAAGAACTTAATGCTTTTCTCCATATATACACATTTTAACTTGTATGCAACCAGTATAGATCCAGATCAGCTGACAAATTCATGCAATCTGATCAGGAGCTACTCTGGTGACATCTCGGTCAGAAATAACTAATAAATTTTAAAGTGAAAAGTGCAAATCATGATCACAAATGTGCCATCTGATCTGGATGTATACAATTGCCCATGTAATATAATTGTATCTATGGAGTAAAGGATTAACACCAACAGTTTTTGATGCAGTTGTGGATCTTCACTGCTTGCCTTTAGATCCTTTAGATAATTCAACAAAGAAGCAAACATAGTAGATCCAGACTGTATACATTTGAACTTTTGCAGGCTGATTTGACTCTAATTTTTTGCTCCTGATAAAAGGCATATCTATGGAGAAAAGGGTTTAAGTGCACTAAACCATTGAAAGAGATGATTTTTAAAAATAACAACATGTATTTGGGAATGTCTTTGAATGATCCTTTAATATTTTTATTGATGTGTGTTAAATTTCTTTCCTTTTTATAAAATTTTTTAGATTAATATACCGGTAATAGTACATATTTAAAGAAGTGGTGTTCAGGAAAAGTGAAATTCTTCAATACAGGCATTTGATGTTTTATTAATTTCTTGTGGCAAATTTAAAGTTCATGCACGGCGTAGCCGTGTTTACCACATTTGGAGGAAATGTTTATTAAAGGGTTAAATGAACCACTATTTTGTCATATTTTATTAATTTTGGTGTTCTGAAATTTCTTTGGTATTTTGGGGAGAATAGTTCATGCCATTCCCAGGTATTTCTTGTTCAAATAATTCAGACTTTATACTTTCTTTTTCTTTCATTAATATCATTTTAAAAAATCTAACTATTTTTCATACCCAAGTGAAGCCACTGGGCTTCAAACACTTTAAACAACCCAAATGTTTTCCATACCCAAATGAAAGCCATCAGATATGGACTACATCTTAAACCATTCTGTCTGATGATCAGAATGTAACAGCTTGCATTTAGATTCTTCAGGTTATTTCTGACAAATCGTTAACAGTTTAGATCCAGATCATAAGACACAGATGTGGTAGCTGATCTGGATCTATACTGGTAGCCCATGTGATAAAAGGCATATTATCTGGAGTAAAATGTTAAATATAATATTTACAAGATGAATAATTTCTCAACACTTCCTGTCATATTTCAGGTCCAGGTGATGCTAGAAAGATGACACAGTCAATCATGGGTTAGTGCAGCTTTGACAGCAGTATCACAATGAAGTGTCTGATTCTAAGACTGGCATGATGCAAACAAAAGTACTCTTGTAGGTTTATGGTTTTATTTTTATTAAAATTCTTTTATTAATAATAAACATAGTATTGTAGCTCATAAATTTCCTTAACACATCTCAAATCTTTCACCATTCCAAATACCATTATATCTGAATAATTTTTTAATGATAGATCTTTTATTTTAAAAGTTATTTTTGTATTTCTTTATGTGCACTACATGTGAACGTTATTCAGTGTAACATAAATGTGGTTCATCATTAATATTTTACTTTTTCAGCCAGTCTGCAACTTCAGCTGTCTGCGGCATGATTTGACAAGCCTCCATTGTATTTGAATTCTTCATCACAAGTTGGAACATACAAAGCGTTTATATTTTGATAGTTTTCTCTGTCAACGTGGAAAATCTGCAAAAACTAAATGAATTAATGGGTAATGTATCATTAATTCTCATAAGTGGTTGGAAAGAGCCAAACAACTACTCAGCAACTTTTATGGGCGATGCTGTGTTTGAAAACATTAAGTTGTTGATGAACATCCAAGGTCTTCTTTGACTTCTAGCCCAGGATTCTCATTATTTTGCTGTTAAATTGTTTTTATGTGACCAGATCTTCCACTGCAATTGTTGGACAACATAGCACCACAGACTGACAGATTGAACCACAGACTGTCTACACATATATATATTTAAAAACTTACTCTGCAACATGCCAACATAATGCTTTGTTTAAGTTTAATTGGAAAACTTGTAATGCTCTGAAAGATATTAAATGAAGAATTCAGACTCCAAGAATGTGTGTGTGTGGAAGAGTAGAATAAAATGACAATTGGAAATACTACAAAAAATCACACGCTCACTATGTACCATCTGATTGGTACAGAAAGAGGGGTATCTTAGTTAAATGCTTCTTAACAGATAGAAAACAAATTTGTGAAAATGTAAAAAAATGGTATTTCACTGTTTTTAACCCTTTCCTCCATAAATACCCATGTGCGACCAGTGTAGATCCAGATCAGTAATAACCTAATGAATAAAAAAGCGAACAGTTTAGATCCTGATCAGACAGCATTGCATCTACAGAATGCATTTTTGCTATGAGTAATGTAGACAAAATTGTTACTTTTACATATGTTCTTGACCATTACATCCATAGGATGTGTTTTTTTATATGAGTTTCATGTATGTGAGATTAATGAAGACAAAATTGTTATTTTTACATATGCTCTTGAGTATTGCATCCCTCGTACACATTTTTATATGAGTTATGTGTCAGTAATGTTGACAAAACTGTTAACTTGGCATATGTTCTTGGATGCATTTTTGTACGAGTAATGTGTAAGTAATGTTGACAAAATTGTTATTTTTGCATATGTTCTTGAGCATTGCATACATAGGACACATTATTTGTTTAAGTTGTACCGAGTTCAGTTGACAAATATTTTATTTTCCATATTTTTACTAATGGTCATTTTTACATACCATCTATTAAAAGCCAGAAGAGGTCATCGGCAACAGAAAAAAAGGCTGAAGACCGCTTTTGGCTTTCAGTAGACGGATTATGTTTTCGAGCATTGCATTGGACACATTTTTTGTAGTTATGTGTCAGCATTGTTGACAAAATTATGCCTCTAAGGCCTCGGATGCAGTACAATATGAATACTATCATAACTCTTGACTTCATATGTATGCATTTTATTGCATGTGTGACTAGTGTAGATCTTGATTTTTTCGCACATTTGTAATGTCTGATCCTCCTTAGGACCTTCACTGTTTTCATTTTGGTTAGAAATAATACATATATTAGAATGCGAACAGTGTAGATCCTGATCAGATGGTACAACTGTGCCCGCTGATCAATTTCTACACTGTTTAATTTTCAATAAAGGTGTATAGATCTATCAAGTAAAGGGTTAATACCAGTATAGCTCTAATTAGATATGAACTAAAAAGATATCAAACTGTTTGTTTAATGATTAATTAAGTTATTTCTGACCAGAAAGCAAACAGTGTAGATCCTAATTACATGGCATGTATGTTCTGCCTGACCAGGATCTGCAATAAAATGTTGCATATATATAGAGGAAAGGGTTAATTCAAACATGGTTTATTTGATTTTACAAAGGTATATTTACGAATGAATAGCAAAGGATTATTGACTTGTTATTCAAATATGACTGATTTTACAGTTGTTCAAGGTAATTTCGATTTTTTAAATTTTATTTGTGAAATAAATCTTTGTGCAATACCAAGAATTATTAGAATTTCTTTTATAGTGGCAATTATCACCACTTACTGCTAAGACCGCCGTTGGGACTGGGAAACGGTGGTTATTATGGTTGAGTGGTCTTATATTTTGGGAAGGTATATCAAAACTATAAAATAGGATACTGGCTAAGTTTTCTTACTATGAAGGTGGTCTTAATATCAGTGTGGTCTAAATGAGGGGGTTTACCATATATATACTCCTTGTTGATAGAAAGTTAACACTTTGATAATTTCTTTGATAATAACTAACGGCTGTAAGTAATTGATTAAATTTGAATGGCTTTATAGGAATTTCAACATTTACTTATGATGAAATTTGAAACAATTACTATGTTTCCACCATTCTGTCAATTTCAAGTTACCTGGTTTTCCATTTTGTTGAATTTTTTCCACTTTCAAAGGTTGAGAAAATAAACGCCAGAGTTGTCTTAAAAGAAAACATTGGAAACTTTCAATTGTTAAGTAAATTCAGCAGAAAATACCTGATGACAGTGAGTTACCCAAAATTGCAAGAATGTACTAGTGCTATTTCGCGATACTGAATAGTTTCAATACATCAATGCAAATGGTAAAAGTGTTAACTTTTTATATGCAGCCAGTATACATAATAATGTATGAATACAGAATTGTATATCTAATGCTTCTAAAGTATCAATTATGTTCACCATATCCATAAACTGTAATATAAAATAAAACATTACAACAGAATGAAATTAGTTTTTAGTTATATTCATTTGCTAAAATTCTGATATTAAAAACGTTAAGAAGATACGAACAGAATGTTAATGAGGAGCCATTGTTCACTGTAGTTTTTGTTTTCGGTTGTCGATTCCGAGGGAGGTAGTGCCTTAGTTCATATTATCTTGTGAATGTTATACTAATATACGACTACAAGTATTTGTGGAAATTTTAACTAGTGATAGCTTCACATCTGCCACGGCTAATGAGAAAATGATCTCTTTATATCCAAGAAAAGTTGATAAGTACCTTGTTAAAGCTTATTTTAAAAGAAACGAGTATAATTTAACACTACCAGCAGTATAACAGTTATCCTATTGGAATTGGAATAACAAGTGTCTTAATTAAAAAAAAAGATTGACGGTCCTTATATTTAAATAATGACTTTATATTTCAATATTATACTCAACCGTCCGTTACAGGGTATTAATCATAACATCCAAAAGATAGAAAATAGAATGTGGTCTTTGGGTCAATATGTCGTTACTACTGAGTAAATGTCAGAGAAATACCACAATTACGTAATATTGTATGATAAAATGTCTCTGATATGAAATACTTTTCAGTTTGTCATCTAATAAAGCGATCCACAACACACCTCTTCCTGCAAAACTATTTTAGTTTTGCAATAGCCTAACAGAAACAGATTTTTTAAAGACACCTAGATCTATGCTGAGCGAATTGATAATTTTAATTTTATGTTTCAAATAAAAGGAAGCCATTCAATAAGGTATGCATGTTGCCGCGAATTTCTTGGTTGTATAATGTAGTGGTTCGAATCCACAACTCAGAGCCTCTCTGGAGCTCAAGGATCCATTGTTTCGTTGTGGATACATAATCGCCTATATCGGTAGCATCTGTAAATATATCCTTAATTTGGATTCCGTCCACAACTATTTCCAAATAATCTCTCTGTCTGGGATTCACCATTGTCGTCAAGGTAAGGACATACGCGCCCTTATATGGAGCTATGAAAATTCCAGTATTTGGATGATAGGCATGCCCAATGTTTGTAAGTACGTTATCAAATATGACAGTGTGATGAACACCCAAGTTGTTCAAGTTCGTGATTTCAACACCAGCTGTGAATGCAATTCGACGACCAGCTTGTACTGAAAATACATGGCATTAATTCGTGTGAATTTGTGAACAAGAAAAATTGTTAACAATTGATCTGACAATTAACGCTTGATAACAACGTGATTTAACCAATTCATTGAACTATTCTAGAGTTTTTATAATCTTACAATCATGCAAGTTAATTAAAGTAAATATTTAGCCCGGTCATAAAGACCAGTAATGCAAACAAAATTATAGACAAATTTATCACAGTCATTTATTAAAACAAAATTAACGCCAGCTCATCCGACCATAGTATCGATGCCATTTAGTCATTTTTCGTCAACGACTACTATCCAACATTGGCAACATGATGATGTTGCTCGTTAAATTTGCCATCTTGATTTGTCAGGTCTTAAAACTTAAATCTTAAACTTAAAAAGTTAACTATCAGAACTTAAAAGATACTACCAGCATCAGGAATCTTTTGGCAAACACAACTTGGAGGTTGTGTTGTTATAACTGAATAATAGGTTGTGGTCTGGGACACTGTGGTGCTGGTTGGTTGTGAAGAAGTGGACGTAGTTGGCATAGAGGTTGTTGTGATAGGTCCATCTGATTTAACCGATATATTAAACCCTTTGTAAACGTTGGTTGCGTCTGATATAAACAGAATATAAACAGTATTCCCAGATGTTCGGAATGTTGTGCCAGTAGGTATAGTCCCACACAATGTATTCAGTATCGGTGCCGAAGAGTTATATCCTGTAATGATGCAATAATTATTTGCAGATATCAGTATATAATTAGTAACGTAATTTTGTTAACTTTTTTATGATTATATATCATGATGATATAGCTTAATTAAATATTAGCATGTAAATCTACAGAAATGAGCACTTGCTTAAACTTTCTAATTAAAAATTTACTAGATCATGAGAAGATTTCTAGTTTTCTAATGTGATGGATTAGATTTAAAATTAGATAAACTATATACCGTCATAAATGATTATTTTGTCGTACAAACAAGCCAAGTTTTTATCGTGCTGCTCCAAAACAAAGTCAACCACCGTCAGCAAAAGAGTGTGTTTCGGGTAGAACGTTTGGAAACGGTAATCTCGCGTTGTATTGCTTCACAATGAAACAAAACAATACTTGAATAGCTTTTAACAACCAAGATTTATAATAAAGCAATCGGTAACTGATGTCTCGGAATACTTGAAGTAAATACTTTAATGCCATTCATTATGTTATTGAAACATGTAATCTTTTCATCTTGTACTTGTATTTTGAACAGTTGTGCATAATGAGAAATAAGAAAATTACTAAAACAATATCGTAACATCTGTCAGGGATGAGATGACCTGTACTTAAACCTCTTTAGTAGCCAATACAGCTCTGTTTTCATACCGCTGTCTGTATGGAGGTATATAAAAAAGAAAAATCGATAACACCAAATACAGCAAAATCACGTGTATGTTTTTTTTTACTGGGATTTGATTTAAAATGTTATAATGTTATAATGGGAAGACGAAATACTTTGTTCCTGTACTAGCCCACCGAAGTACTACTTACATAGCATAAGGAAGGCTATCTATATATCCCGGCGAGGAGAAGAATAATTCAGATGATGTAACATCTCCCACCGTGTGTTGCCCTGAAGGAAAACACATCTTGGTTCGGAGAATAATAGTCATAATTTTGTCACAAACGGAAAGTTAGTATGTTCGGGTGTAGTTATGTCGAGAAAAATGCATAACCAGAGGCATTCAACCACTGCGTTATTAAATCAATGTACCAAGGATTCAAGCCTGGCCTCATAGATGTCCTGACAGGACTTGTTCATACAAAACAGATATATCAATATCAGATATAAATTTATACCGGTATATCAAAGATATATAAAATACCATATATTTGCAGAGCATAACTTTTTTACAATAATGGATTATCTTGTTAATGGATTCTGTTTGATAAGATATTCTGGTTAATGGATTCTGTTTGATAAGATTATCTGGTAAATGGATTCTGTTTAATAGGATTATCTTGTTAATGAATTCTGTTTCATAAGATTATCTTGTTACGTAATGCAAATGGTATAAGAAGATCAATATTGCTTGTAAGCGGGATTTACACCGTGACTGTTTTCTATTCATCGTCCTTTTTGCAAGGCGTCCCATCCTTTACTTAAGTGATTTCTAGATTTTTTCTCTTTTGTATAATGTATTGTTGCGGCTCATCTATGTATGAATTAGTATTTCGAGAAGTTGCTGCGTTCCAAGATAAAATACGTAATTCCAGACTGAAAAAAAGGCGTAATACATGATACCTCATATGTTTTCTAGTCAACTGTTCTCGATATTTTGATCAAATGCAAATCTTGTGTAGAGAACTTGATTAAAATAACTCAATGAAGCTATCGTGTGCTTACTTCTATGTCTCATTAGCCTCTCATCTGGAATTCGTTCAATGTTTGATTCTTCATGTTCTTTTAAAGTCTTTGTTAATCTGCTTTCATCATCTTCATTGGCTGAATCGAGCATCAACATCTTTAAAGTAAAAATGTTATCGAATGTTTAATAACCATATTATTAGGAATATCTATTCAATCATGGTCTCATGGCAGTTAAATTTTTGCTGCCATGATCGACATGCGGTTTAATTTAATAAAATTTTGCAATGTGAATATTCAGTACGGTTTCGCGCTAAGCAATGATAAATACACATCACTTTCATATTCAACTAGTATGACATGTAATCAAAAGCTGGTGGTTACTTATAATTAATATACCTACGTTTAACAATTTCTTCTCGACATTTCCGAGTCGCTTAACTTCCTGCTCCAGTTCATTATTTCGCTCATGTAACTGTTCAAACATTCTCTGCAAAACATCGACCTTCTCTAAATATTTTTCTTGATCTTGCTTCAAAACCTTAAATTCGCTCATGACATCTTCTAAAGAAATATCACTACTTGCGCTGTGCGCAACTGACAGAGAAAGCAAAAAGCAATTTATCAATAATTGCAAGTTACAGTAAATCATGATTAATTTTTAAATATATCTCTGTTAAAACAATGCAAAGTTTGACTTGAACTAAATTTAACTCAAAATTGAGATAAAGCGTCATCATGTTATCTCTTTGAATGAATGACATTTTGAAAAGTTAAATTTAAACATACACTACCATGGCCTTAAATATCTGCAAACAATCTTTTGGCACTTTTTTTAAAAATAATTTATGTATTGTTGTTGTTTTTTCTGCGTAGAGCCAATCAGTTTGAGTGTCGGTCTGTAATAAGGTTGAAATTGCGTGTGTTCCATAATATGAATAAGGACAGGAACATGCTTGTGAAAAGATCTCCGAAATTTGATATTTTAAACGACTAATAATTATTATTAATCTTTGACATTAATGTTATATATTAAGCAGAGGACACATTCAAAAAAAAAGTAAGATATGCATATCAGGAATCGCCAAAGTCAAATAACACAGCCTCCCCACGCAGCAAAAAAGAATAGAGGAAGAGGGAGAGCATGTTTTATATAAGAATGTCAATTCAAATAGGACGCCACAAACAATAAACGGAGAACCTTTGGGGATACCGCCTTGGAACGGTCAGTGGCAAAACAAATTGCCACTGGGGGTTTAAACCAGGTTCTAGGGTGCACCAACCTCACACTTGCCCCAAAAGGTTCTCGTATCACAAAACAAGTACAAGTTGTCTTGGTGAAATAACTCCAACCCACCCATCGGCTCAACAAGAGTTACAAAATTATGTAAATAGCGTTTAAGGCAAACCTGCTGTTCGATTTGTAATACGACAGCATCAATCTTAAGTGTTCGATTGTTTAAAAAGCACATTTCGAATCGGTTTGAATTTTTTGCGTTTCACTAATTGAGGTGCCCCATGCACAAAAAAAACGAGTTATCGCAAGTTGACCTCGTGCCTTGAATAAATTGAGCGGACGACATTGTTTAAACCATAGAGAATATTGTTTTTGCCATACTAAAGATGACTTTCTCTAAACAATAGTAGACAAAATTAAAACTGGCCCTTCGTATTCTATGCGGAGCATTCTTGGAGGTTATTTCGTATATTGAAATCGACACGCCATAAGCCATTGTGAATCTTGTTTGAGAAACAATGTGTAAGTAATTCCTAAAACCCTTAAAACTTTTTCTGAAATATTACAACCGACGGCCTTATGTCATGGTAAGCATTCATTTCGATGTTTCCTTTATCTTATGGAACACTCTTAAGGACATGAGTGAAGAAACTCGTGTTAAATTGTTTGAATTAAAACTGATGCTGGCTCTCTCTATACTCCGGGCAACTTTGTTTAAATTAATTTAAAAAGGAAAAGTAAAGAGCTCTTACCGATAAAAAACCAAACAGGACTGAATATTGGAACCAACAATAACGTGAATCTCTATCATTACAAGCATTTTATGAAATCAATAAATTAAGACTTGGTGAAATTCTGTGTACGCCTAAGAAATGAATAGGATGTTAAGCTGAAAATTAAAAACAGTGTTATATGCATATCATGGATTGTCGCAATCAGAAAACACAGCCTACCACACGGCCAAAAAGCAGAGGGGAAAACAGCATTTTTCTATTATATGATATAATTACACCTTTTCAAAAAGACAACTCAATGAACAAAACATGAGATCCAGTGGAGTTACCGCCTTTGAACTGTCAGTTGAAAAACTTTTTGCCACCGGATCTTTTAACCTGGTTCTACCTTCATACTCCTCTGCAGAAATCAAGTATCAATAATAAATCGTGAAGATTTTCAACAATTACAAAATTCAACAATTACAAAATTAGAACCGGCTTTAAGTTAATTTATGTATGACATTATCTTTCTCGACAATCTTCCCCCAACCTTGCCCATATGAAAACTACACTTTATGGAAATAATACTGAAACACGTGCTCAGTCTGCGCGGTGGCGAATAAATCTTATTTCTCAATGGTGGCGTATGCACCAGATGTGATGTAAACCAAGCACTTGGTGTAGTGTTATTTCCTGATACTGTGATAAGAAATATGTCATCCGCGTGCAGCAGTTCCATTTACATTACCTAGGTCTGTATGAAAGTCTGACATTGGGTAAAAAGAAGAGATATATTGCAAATTCGGATAACTATATATACTACGCATAAGAGACGAAAGAATGAAACCCCATATGTTACCATGTTCCTGCAGAATTAACACTGTTAAACCCTTATAAATATGCAAATATTAAGTTTTTGTTACTTGTTTTATTGTATTTATTACTAGCTTTAGCCAATAATATAGCCAACTGAATTGCATCCATGTGGAAATAACTGCTTATTTATAAAACAGGCTTTTAGAGCTGAGGTTCTAGTTTGAGACAAACATTATTTGCCTTATTTCGAATCGTAAAGAAGGCATGGATCTTCTGACGTTGTTAGGCTTGTTCATGTATATAGGTTTGGCAAATGGATACAAGTAAGAATTTCCATATTTTAACTTGTGTTTTTAATAATCCAGCTAATTCTATTTATATCTTTGTGTTAATTTTATTTTTGTGTGTGTTTTCAAATTAAACTTTAACAAAGTGAAAATTATGAATTAATATAGGATCGACGAAATCCATGGTAACATTTACATCTATTAATTCCCTTAATTAAATAAATAGTTGCCAATTTTTTTCTTTTTTTAATAAAATATACCTCCAACAGTTGCCTTCAATTATATTTTACAGTTCTTTCATGGTCCTTTGTCCGGATACCATACGGCCTGGAATGGAATTCATTGTCCAGTTCAACAAGCTGGCACAATTCCCTAAGCTGACATTGTACACTAAGGTGCTTAGTAATAATGATGCCGTGGTGAGTGATGTTACTGAAGTCTTACCGAGTAAGTATCCGTGTTTATTTTCCTTTTTGTTCTTTTTAATAAATATAGTATATCTGTGTTTACAAGTGACAGATAGATAGATATTTCAACGAGTGAGATCAGGAATTCTTATTTTCACGGGTGGCGAATACGTAATTCCGATGTTCACGAGTGAAATATATTTCACTGGTAAAACACTTGTTTGTTTCTTGCTCCTAGTGCACAATTTGCATAAATTTGATTTGCATTACGTTGCGTCTTGGTGTCATATACTCAAAGTTGAGCCCGTTTTTTAAACGTTTTCAACCGGAATATTGTCTGTATTTTGGGAACCAGAGTGAAAACCAGTGAAAATAAAAATGATATTCCACTGTTTGAAAACAGTGATATACCACTTAAATTTCACCGACAAAATTCCATACTACTAGGGAAAGCATAAATGTCTTTTCCCATATACTGAGATCTTAAATAGAAAAAGGCCGAAGTAAGAGAAGTTACACGTGACTTACCGAGTACCTACTCGTATATTTATTTATGTTTATTTCTTGTTTTTCTTTAATATCTGTAAAACATCTGTTAAACTCGCATCGAACAAAACATCCAATTTGTTTGAACATTCTTAAGATTAATAATGTCTGAAATACCAACTCTTCGAAAATATTTCAACTAATTTTCTACCAGACCTTAGTGATTACTTTGAATATGTACCTGATTATAACGATCAAACTAACGTTTGTTTGCATAAAATAAAATATCAATGTATAAATATGTACCAGTAGCTAATGTGCAGATATGGCATGAAATTGTCTGAAAGTTTTGACAACACCTAAGTGGTCAATGTAAGACCTTTGGCTGTAGATTATATAAATTTTAAACACTGTTTTGTCAGTTAAACAAATAAGTAGCGCACTTGTTGAATTAAGTATTCCACACCAATTAATCCAGTTATTAGAATTTGAATTAATGGAAGTTATGTATATCTTAAAAATTAACCCTTCAAACTAAGTAAAATTATATACATATTTCATTTTTATTGCAAAGTAGAGAATTAATGATGGCATATTTTCAGGAAACAATGTCCATCAGTATAAAACAAAGAAGAGATATTAACTAGAAATACTTAAAATAAAAATACAGTCATCTCTATCATAGATTTAAATTGTCTAATTTCAGACGTGAACTCTGCAAAGATAGTGCTGAATATACCGCGTGACCTTCCGAGTTCCTCGTACACGCTAGAAGTGAGTGCTAAGGATGCCTCCAAAAAGGTTGTCTTCACGAACTCCACTTCGCTGATGTACACGGAGAAAGGAATGTCCATATAGATCCAGACTGACAAGGCGATCTACAAACCTGGCCACAAAGGTATGACAATCTATGCCTACAATATTCGTTTGCCGATCATAACTTTTTCTATTTGTAACTTTTGTAAGAATCACAACGATGCTGATATTAGAGAACGACGACGACAATAGTGAAATTGTTTTGTTTAAAAACAATTCTCACGATATAAATTTCTATAACTTTCCAAAGGCAATATTTTACTGATTTCGCAAATAAATTTTCAGTTTGTTTTTGTTGTTAATGAAGTTGGTGATCTGCTTTTATTAAGGAAGAAGAATCTGTATGACAAAATCGTCATTGACGATACTGGCAATTAACTATAAATTTAAAATATTTAATACTGTGTAAACAGTTTGAAACGATTTCCATTTATTACAGTACAATTCCGTGAATTTGGTTCCAATCCAGACCTTAGTGTTGTTATAAGCAGTATGGACATTTCAATATATGTAAGTTTTTACTTTATTGCGAACGTTACAATAAAATCATGTAACTTCTGTGGTTATCATTTAATTTCGGGGGGGGGGGATTTTCGTTAAATCAACAAATGTTATATTCACGTGGGCATAAATTCACGCAATCTTTTTTTTATATGAAGATAAATTATAACATGGCGAAATTGAACAATGCGACAAGTAAGACTTGTCAAGTTTGGTGATGCCCCAACCAATACTTCTAATGAGTTATCTGTCGCTGTCATGTAACCTAATAATGATAACTTCTTTAAGTTTTTCAGTTGAAGTGTTCTGTTTCGAAGAGAATGTCTGAAGTCATATAAATATATCCCCGAACACAAACAATCTAATTCTAAACTTTCAATGTTCGGAATGCTTCAAAAACTGGTGTTTTTTAAGAAACCGAGAAACTGACAAATAAAGATCATGATCAAATGGACAGTAACAGTGAAAGGTTTCTAAGTTCCTGAATACAGCCTCTACTTTCACAAAACATCTATGAAAGAACAATCCTTTCAGATTCGGATACTTCTTTGAAACTCTGATTAGACCTCTTTCTAATTCTTGCCGAGCATTACTGGCGTTGGATTCATTTTTTCCGTAAATTTCACTGAACTCGTAAATATGGATCTCTTTCAATCTCGGACAAAAAAATTCTCGGCCTGTTAAGTTGGCGATATTGAATAACAAATAATCAAAGTGAAGGCATTCAACTGAGTCCATAACTTGACGTAGAAGATTGTGGAAAAAAACCCATCAGTTAAAAATTCTTTACTGAATTCTCGTGTGCCCAGTGTCTTCCAGAATTTATCATTAAAGCAAACGCGGTACCAACTCGGGCTGATGTTATAGACACATAAAAGGTCTTCTTGACTAAGATACTCGGCAATGTTCAATACTACATCTTCTGGAAGGTGTGTGATAGTTGGAGCCGGAAGAATAGACATCTCTGAAACATGGAATCTTCTAATCATTATCCTTTCATCTTTCTTTTCACGGCCTACAACATAGGAATTTAATTTTTAACAAACAATTAAAACTGGAATAGACACGTCGGAAAAAAAAAAACACAAAACAATCTCCATACAAAATGCATACAACAAGTGAATACAACAGGTATTTAACTTATGGTCGAGATGGAAAGGTCTGTCACAGTGTATGTGGCGATTCTTAGCTGTTTCTCTATAATGCAAAATTAAATTTATTTTAATAAATTTATTTTAATATTTATTTATGAGACATCGAACACGAAGAAATAGAAAATATTGCAGACTTTAGCTGAGCCTTAAATCGAAATAAATTTAATAGAAAGATGCAAATTTTGAAAAAGGGGAAAAGCAGACTCTTCTGATCATACACGTTCTTCAACATTAAAAGTTATTTGCCGTCACCACGCATTCAATATACGAGTAGCTGTGATAAAATATAAAAAAAAAATATTTCTAATGAATATTCAAATGTCCCGGGAAGAAAAATAGTTTTGCCGAAAAAAACAAAAAACAAAACAGTTTGCATAACAAAACTAGTTGGTTTTTATTTCAAATGGATTCAAATAAAAACGTGTTTTAAATAGATAAAAACGAATAAATATTAAGATTTACTCACCATACCCACAGCAATTCGCTTTTCTTATCAGATTCATCCCTTGATTCTAGGAATATAAAATGCTTAACTATAATATGTTGAAAAGTAGAAAGATAAAATATAATTTGAACAATTTACATATCTATCTTTTTAAATAATAACAACGCACTTGTTAAAGCGAAAGATTTAGTTGGGCTTTTTATAGGTTTATCAGTTCACTTCTAAAAGCGGAAGATTTGATTCGCTTATCAGTGACTAATAAGCCAGTGACTTATAAGTCTCACTTGTCAGTAATGCTGATAAACAGAAATATAGTTTGTTAATATTGCAGAATACTTTAAAGTTACAAACATTATATCGGTGTTATGCCAAACAAGAACTTAAGATACCTTAGTGGGAGCATTTAAAATCAGGAACAGGCATTTTTTCGGACCACAAATGGATTACCCCACTTGGCTTAAATGGTAACATTTATCAGGAAGTCGACATTTAAAAATCCTGTTTTTGACATTTTTAAATTGCTTGAAATACATGTACGAAAAACAAAAACCAAGGTCGCTTGGGAATAGGACTGATGATAACATAAAAAGAAAATCGCGTGTTTGTTGTTCCATTCATGACTTTATAATTATTTAAAATCAATCTGGCAGACATGAAATGCTTCCACTTCCGGTTTCTTTTTCTACCTGTTTATCAGGTCTTCAGAAACTGGAAGCAAATGGCATTGTTATAAAAACTCATTCACTACTAAGTTGCAAGTCTTCCTCTTTATTGCACTCTAATATATCACAATAAGTATTATGAAATACATTTGTATACTACGTACAGTTCTTAAATTGCGTCAGTATAGGTGTGCAATGGTTTGCCATAGGAACCCTCACTTAGTCTATAGAATTTTATCTGACTACCTGGTTTTATATCCCCATAAAAGTTCTTGTTTTGTGTTTATTGCAATGTTGTGAACGACTTAATTGTATGTTTAGAGATACGTAACACGGAAGATTCGGGATACAATTTTTACTTTCCCAGATATAATTACACTTAACTTTTGCGAAATTTTATTACCTTTCGGTTTACCTCCAACAATGTCTTTGATTCTAGTAAGTTTAATGTAACGTACAAATTCAAGCAAAAGAATGTTTACCATGCAATTGTGGAAAGTTTTCCTTAATTAATTAATTAATTTTCAACACCTTATTTGATTTTGATTTTCGTTTTTAACATCTAAACTTCCACCATTATTCAAACTGTATGGCGTTGTACGATTATTGTAGTATAAAAATTACACCACAAATATGCAAAAAGGGCATCCAAACAGGATTTTTGTGCACGAACTCGTTAATATAGCCGAGGCCAGAAACCACAAATGTTTACTTGTTCGCCAAAACAAAAGAAAAACATTGATCGGGTCCTTTAAAATTTTTAAAAGAAATTAATTTGAATTAAGCAAGGTAACTGTTTCGTGTTTAATTTCATACAAAGTTTTGACAATTTGAAAGCTTTATACAAAAATTTTCCAACTCCCCCAATACCCCATCACATCCCTATCACCGAGCAATTATACATCTATACACTAAGTAAAGTGGAAAGTATTTATTAAAACATTCATATCCGAACTAATAAAAAAGACATGTTAAGTGCTCAGTTTGGGGAATAACAAACAAAAGTTGTTGCGCCACCAGGATGATCGCGCGTTTTAATGCGCATGTGCTAACTTCCGTTAAAGGAAGAGTCGTCAGAAAAGTTCAAATAATTTTTTTTATTCCTCAGGTAAATTTAATCTAATAAAGAACATGTAATTAAAAATGAAATTCTAAATTTGATTTTAACATAAAATCAATCGGTGGGCAGAGAAAACATTTCGCGACATTCATTTATTTCTTGAAGATATACTAATACCCTGATGATCATGAAAGTTAAAGTTACCTACATCAAATATCACGTGTATTTTATTTGGAAATAGTGAACTCTTTACAAATACACATGTTATCATATTACTGCGGTCTAAAAAAAGCTTCCCAGTCACACCATTTTCTTCTTTTTATAAATGTCACGGTACGAATCTAGTCACTATCTGTGGAAACTAATTATGCATGATGCGTCCCGTTTAGCGCAGTCGGGAAAATACCCCCTCCCCTGAAAGCGAGGGTTTTACGTTAGAGTCCCTGTCTGGCGGCACATTTTTTCTCACCGTGGGTGGCCACCAGCCTGTAATAGCAAATTGAATAAACATAACTCTGGAATTCGAGGACGAATTTCCAAATTTCGGGGATTTATGATTTAGTCACTATATGGGGATTATATGTGTAAGCTTCGCGGATATATCAGTCGGTAGAGCACTCAACCTCTGAGCGAGAGATCCCGGAGTCCGATTCCCGGTCTGAGCGCACATTTTTCTCACCGTGTGACCGATATGAAGTCATGTACATGTTGCAGTATCACCCATGACCACGTGCATGTGATACAATTGAAACATCGTTACATGTCCACGTTTAATTAGTGTTCACATTCTTTAAATGCAGAAGAATTCAGGTTTAACATTGAACAACCTGCTGAAAAGCAGTTTACACTATAAGACTACACTATACACTATATTACGATAAAATATGCAATGATGATGTTATTACTGTTGTTGTTGTTGTTGTTGTTGTTGTTACTTATGTGGTTGTTGCTTTAAGCAATACTGTATATCACTGGCAGGTACAGGATACACATGTGCGTGTAAAGTTTTTGAGGATGTCGCGAAATGTTACAAGAAATACTATTCACCAACTTCCTAGAATAAATTTTTCAAAATCACAAAGTTTTGTGTTTCCGTTGATTAGACACTGACCTCAATAGCTTGTTGTTAACAGTAAGTAAGAAGTAAACAGAACTACTCAGCAAATAGCAATGCAACGTTCATTGGTGTACGTAAAGGTATAAACGTCACTACGTATTCATTCATGCGGCAACAATTTGTAATTGCAAAATGACATTCTTATAAATAACGGAACAGTCACACAGCAACAAAAGAGTTCACACTGCAACTGTGTCAAATCGTTTGGGAATTATTTGCACTTTTAAATATTTCCATTTCAAGGTAACATATAGAAATTTTTTAAGTTTATATCATCCCTAACGATTTTCTTTTACTTCATATATAATGAAATAATTTGTATTGAAAAAGACGCGTTTTAGTGCATAGAATGATAAGGACTAGCTCGCAGAAACTACCTTAACAATAGAGCTGGAGACTGGTGGAAATTATGCATTATGCAATTTTCAATGACCAGATTGAATATACTTAAAAATATTTTAACGCTATTAATTTTTTATTGGATGAGAAAGTGAGTAAGATGTTTACGATTTTATAGACTCGTCAACAGTATTACCCTTAGGGGCTACAAGTTGATGTCAGTGCTCTCAAACATACTTATTTACCGCGTCTGGTATTTCTATGTAACATACCATATAAATTCATGAATGATGCTGTCATTGAAAGTTGTCAATTAATTAAGATGCATTACCGTACTAAAATTATCGTTATATATTAAAAAGGCTTTTTGTCAATTTCAGTTTAAAAAAGAAAAACAGAGGAGAAAGGACAGTGGTTTGTTTTAGGCGAAATATCAATTCAACCCACAATAACAATGCGGCAGAAACGTCTCCTTGGGGTACACTCTATTGTGTATTTATCATATATGATAGCAACTGTGATCGCAGAGAAGTACGTATTCTTTATTTTATTATTTACTCATTAGTATTGATGATGATGATGATGATGATGATGATGAAGATGATGATGATGATGATGATGATGATGATGATGATGATAGCTGTAATTTACCTGATTCTCAGTGATAAAAACGTTCGATTACATTTATAGTAAATTTATTAAATATAAATATATAAATAGATTTCTCGCGAAGTAGTTGGTTCCCTGCATTCTTTAAATCGATAGGTAAAGAAGGGAGACCACATAGTCGATTTTCGGCTATGTGCAGATGAAATGTTGAAAAGAAGATGTTTTAATAGTTGCAATAACTCAAACAGTTTGCGTAAAATAACATATGTTTAACACAGCGAATTTCCATAATGATATTGCAATGCAAAAGACTCTAAAAAATATCTAATAGAAAGGTTACAGATTTTCACACACGAAAATATAAGCTAATTTATTAGGAACCCTCAAATGTACATGTAGATAATAATCAACGTCCATTTATTGTTTCGTGTAAATAATTTATAATGCATAACCCATAATTAGTCCAAAAATATAGTACTTAATGTTTTCATTAGTATTCATGCTTCTGAACATCATTTATAACGTAACGCAGATGGCATATTTTTCTGTTATGTAGATTATTATGTGAGCGTCCTAGCTTGTCAAACCTGCAAAACATAACTTACATCCATACATCAAACGCTGTAATGAAAAGTTGACCCCATCAGATGTGACCTATATTTCAATATAACAGCCGCGACTCTTTGTCCATGCTAATAATTTTATAATTATGTTATGGAACTCATTTCTGCATGTAATGTAGCCAGATCCTAAAGAATGTCATACTTCTATTTTTAGTTCCTACCTATTTATTTTACCAAAAACGATCCGTCCTGGCCATGATCTTACCATCCAAGGGTCCATACTAGTGGACACTTCCCGACCAGTGGAAATCACAGCTACCTTAGAGAAAGGACAAGCAGGTCGTGATGCGCCATTTCCTTTTTTCATGGAACCGGATATCGCGCCATCAACCTCTACGCCATCTCCGGTTCAACCGGAACCACTTAGCACCGCACGAGCCACTTTCACAGACAAGCTGACACAAAATATTGTGTTACCGGTAAAGCTGCTTTTCTTGTCTTAGCATAAAGAAACCCTTCGTCCTTTTCAGCAATTTTTAATAATAACCTATTTTATAAAAAAAATATGATTGGTGCATAATTATTTATTCTCTAACTTTGTACTCCACAGTTATTCCTTATATTCTCAAATATATTTGGGATAATTCAACAATACGTTAGCTCCGTTTGTCACTTAAAAATGTAATTTTAAACAAAGTAAAGTTGATAGTCATATATAAGCACAATGGTTAGTTACGTCACAATGTAATTATGACATGGATATGTTAGGCTTATGGTGAAGGGAGTCATTAACATGTTGCAAAAAAAAGTACATTCATCACAATTTATTTTAAAATCAGAGAAACAACTAAAGTTTGTTTAGGTACGTGTTTAGGTACAATTTTAAAGACTTGAATGCTTTATATTTGTCATTTTAAAATGAAATGAAAAACAAAAATTGACAGATAATTATTGCTTTGAAGCACTGGCTAAAATACTGCGGTTATCAAATTGCAGATTCCTGAGACGTTACCGGAAGGGACCTACAGCTTGAAAATTGTGGGCAGTGGTGGCCTTCAATTTGAAAACAAAACAGACCTCAGCTACAACAGCAAAAGTCACTCAACCTTCATACAAACAGACAAAGCCATCTATAAACCGGGACAAACAGGTAAACACATTCACTGTTGTTGTCACCTTGAACTATTTTCCCACACTCGGATGTTTTACATACTCTTGAGACAAGTTTTTGACTGTTTCAGTGCGCATGTCCCTACTTCAATAGTTTATTTATAGATAACGACTGAGTAATAGTCTTGAGACAGTTTTTGAGTTGTAAATGAACACGGCCTTCAAACTGCAACTTAATAAATCGTGAACATAATTTTTTGCAAGAACGCGATGAGTTACCACCCTTTACATACCGGAAACGATAACTAAAATCCAAGGGTAATAAAATCCTTGAACTGGTAATTTCACAGTTATGACACAAAATAAGGGATGTTATGTGACATTAAATCAAGGGGTGACCATGTGTATCAGGCCCAAGTATTTATCTGAACGATTTATTTCATTGTACTTGAATTATTAAAGAATTATTATGGTTTCAGCCGTTATATACATAATTATACGAATATTTGGTTATATACAAATACGATTATCTGCTTACAAACAGATACGAATATCTGGTTATAACTTATAAGCATATTATACGAATTTCTCGTTTTATATGTATACGAATATCTTGTTTTATACATATACCAATTTCTCGTTATATACATACACGAATATCTTGTTGTATACATATACAACTACATATATATGGTTATATACATACTCGCATACTTGGTTACATGTATGTGCTTTTATTTTTTCAGTACACTTTCGGATATTTGGCATTACCCCCGATATGAAAGTTGTTTTCGATCAGATGGACGTGGATGTCTTTGTAAGTATTTCAGTCCACGGGGGCATAAGTAATGATTAGAGTATCATATAAATATAATCACTCATTATCAAACAACACGGCCTTAAGACAGAAGGAAATCTAAAATCTTCTGCACACGATTTTTAACTTCGATCCCAGTTGAAAGTAATGATAGCGATGTTTATTTATGTAATTTCAATATACTAATGACACGTGTTTTGAAGAACAAGTTCTACACGTGTCAGCAAACTTTTGAAGAACTTGGTAACCTCATGGTGTCAAATATAACTTCAAATACCAAAAATAGCAATCATATAAAAGCAATACAATTTAACTTTAATAACAACCTGGTCAAACTTGAAACATTGGTCACTTGGAAAGAAATGCAAAAAATATAACTTGCCTTACAATCAAAATGGAAGGGCCTTTTGTTATTTTGTCTTTGAACAAAATAATAAAATAGCTTGATTAATAGAAACCCGATCTAAAAGACTTTTAAACAATTGGATCTATTTTAATTGTTCAGTAAACCCTCATAAAGACCATACCGAAAATAAGACCACCTTGATAATAAAACCACTATTCCAAAGTCACAATTTACAGTACTTTACTATTTTCTACCCTAAAGTAAAGACCATCGCGCTATAATGACAACTTCGTCCAGTCCCAAAGCTGTGCCCAAGATCATAAAACTTAATCTGGAGATCAGTCTCAAATCTCAAGAATCTGATTGGCTGAAATGGCGACCAGTCGCCATTTCAGCCAATCAGATCCTTGAGATTTGAGACTGATCTCAAAACTTAGTTTTATGATCTTTGGCACAGGACCTAATAGCGAAGTTTCACTGTATATCAACAGTGTGGTTACATTGTTGATGAATCTCAAGCTGATTGTAGTGATATGCAAACAGCTCTTAATATCTGATTGGTTTGCATCTTACGTGCACGTTTAAGCATCCAACACGAAAATACATTTAACAATTAGAATAAAATTGTATCAATCGATCAGTTTAAAATCTGATCCATGACCATTACGTAGATTGTTTTAAGATACAATGAACGAATACATTTTGATAAATTGTTTAAAATGCACTTTGAGAATATGTTGTTTGTTTTCACAAATATAACGACGCGACATTGTTTCAGGACGCGTTAGGTAACAAGATCAACCAATGGGATGTGACAGAGAAACAGCTGATGGAGAACGCGGGGATCTTTGAGACGGAACTACCAATGTCAGACTCTCCTGTCTTAGGAGACTGGAAGATCCAAGCTTCTCTAGGGGTAACTAACGCAATAATAATGATCTAATCTCAGTTTTCATACCAAATATTTACAATACCAAGTATAAGAAAAGCAGAAGCAGTCAATGAAAAATCGCCGAAAATAAAGTGTACATTTTCTTTTGGAATAGAGTATAATCCTTGTTTCGTGTTTGTATTACAGAAAGAGAAAACAGAAAAGATGTTCACAGTAGACGAATATGGTAAGTTTTTTTCTATTCCATACCTCTTGAACATCCCTATCTTCAACAAATAGATACTTGTTACAGGTTCAGTGTTTATTTAAAGCGATGTATAACTGATACAGTGTAACCTGTTGGTCAAAACATATATTCGAGAGAATTCGAAAAAAAAAACCAAAACATTGTATTTTTCCTTTAGTCTTGATGGGGAAATCACGATAGATCGATCTTATTTGGGTCGGGTCTCTGGAAAATGGTGATTTGTAATTGAATAAAGGTTTGAAGTTACTTGAAAGCGACCCTAGAATAATACAATATTAATTGTAGAAGACCGGTAAACAAAGTAAATGTGATGAAAATTTTTTAAACGGTCAACTAACGAGCGAAAATTTTAAAGTTTAATATGTAATAGTGTTACTAAAACCTGTTTAAACATCACATAATTTTACCAATGAAGATTGCCAGCACATTCTATGTGTAATACAGACATTGTATTTAATTACAGTGCTTCCCAAATTTGAAGTGTCGATTGAGTTGCCTTCATTTGGACGGACTACTGACAAAGAATTTGAAGGGAAAGTAACGGCAAAGTAAGTTTCATCTTAAACATTAAGAAACCGCACCGTAGTGTATTGAAGTCTCCCCAGAACATGATTAAATTCAAAATTGAAGGCTGGGCACAACACATATTTAGTTAACTTATGAATTTTAGATAGATTATTCCATTTTGATGCAGTTGGTTCATTAAGAGGAATATATACTTCAGCGCAATAGAAACGCCTCATCTAAGAATAAGTAGAAATCATACCTCTAGAAGTGTATGAAAAAGAAACCAAAATTGCGGTATGATGCACACACAATGCACTGTTCTGCATCACTGATTCTTATATGGAATAATTTCCTTAACAAGCCAGTAGATCTATCCAGTTATGTTAAGAAATGTTATATCACCGAATAATCAATCACAATACACTTAACCTTTATGTGCAAACGCATTGCAAACATTCATGGAGGTATGCCACTTTGGGTTTTTCGGAAATGAGTTTGGTCATAGAAAAGTCCTGATGTCTTAAACTGAGTTTTACCATGTTTGGTAATATATTATTTGCTTCCCGCTCCCAAACTGTCAATGCAATGGTCAATATCTAGGAAATACGAAACAGTGTTTTAACTAATTTTCAATCTTAATTATTGCTTGTTTCTTACAGATATACCTATGGCAAACCAGTTAAGGGCATAGCAGATTTGAGGATATCGCCGGAGTATCCTCAGTACAACTGGATAAATGGCACAAGGGTCAAGGTCAGCAAGGACCTCGAGCTACAGTTTCCGGTACGTCAATTTATTTTGCTTATTTAATGGTGATTTTATCTTTGTCTTTATGTTTTAATTATGTGTAAATAAAAACTGAAAAAAACAGCTTATATACACCTTCTGTTTCGTCTTCTATGTTGACTGGTTGCCACGGGAGGCTTGGTTTTTTCTGTATTCTGGCGTTGTCTGATTTCATTTGACGGGGTGAGGTTTTAGCATTGAAATTAAGTCACGTATGCGCTTTAAATTATGTGTGTTCTTAACTGTCAAAGACATACTTAAAAAGTTTAAAAGTCAACATTGATGCAAATTTATAGTTTCTATACATATAACCTGGCGATCTTTTAGTTAATAAATGAACATTATGACTATATAGATCGACGGTACAGCAACGTTCACAGTACCTTTAAAGCAGTTAAAAGAAGTTAGCGAATATCTGGACGGTCGGTTTCTGCTGTTCGATGCCAACGTTACCGAGACGTTGACTGGTTCCCTTCTTAAGGCTCCGCAACAGAAAGTACAGTTCTTTGAGAAACCCATCAAACTCGAGTTTCCCTCTTCACTACCAGAAACATTTAAACCAGGACTGTCCTACACCGCAGTGGTAAGTTCCGTATCTGACGTAACATATACTAAATATTTTCCAAACCAAGCCAACATGTATGCTGACGCGATTTTAAAAACATGTGCATGGATAACACACATGGTAAAAAGATTTAAATTTGATTTGTTACTTATTTAATGCATGGAAAATTCATTAAAACATTACAAGCAAGAATAATCATACCAACCATTTTATGTGTTTTTGACACGCGTGTATCAAAATAAATATAATATGAATTATACTTTTAATATGCATCATTTCTAAATCGCGTCTGAGTGTATACTTGTACCTTAGGCGAAGGCATATGCAATATGGTATAAAATTCAGTGCGACATACAAGAAAAGTGAAATGTTTATCAGTAATCGCCGTATACATGTATTTAGATAAAATTTTCTCTCTCACTAGTTGAATTTTTTTGCGCTGGAAGAAGAAACTGAAATCAAAATCAGTGAAAATTAGCCATGTAATAACTTTTCTCATGATTAATGTACAAATGCGCGAAATAATGCCCGCTAAAAATGTAATTTGCTGCCTCTAAAATACATCTTTAATGATACCATAGTATGAAATACACTTAAAAACCTTCAATTAACATGGTTGCTATTAGGAATATTGATGAAATCAGATCCGTAATAATTAATGATGACGACATTTCCAGTTGAAGGTATCGGAGCAGGACGACAGTCCACCCACGGTACAGAACGGCAAAGTGTCAGTTAACGTTTCCTTTTACAGACCTATTTTGACTACAACCACAAGCACAACTACTACTACACCATCTACGCCTCCGGAACCCATTATCATCGATGGTACATAGACTTTCTTGTTCTATCAACTCCCATACTCAAAAGCACGTACAAACAAACGCACACAAACATTTAAGAAAAGTCGTGCACCTAGTCATAAAAATAATTAAAACTTAATAAACATTTTTGAGATTATCAACAACCACTTGTTCCCAAGGTTATAAAACTGAGCATGGAAACCAGTCTCAAATCTCAAGAATCTGATCCTTGAGATTTGAGACTGGTTTCTATGCTCAGTTTTATAACCTTAGGCATTGATCTTGCCTCTTACAAACAGTTTTAAATTAAACAACCAACTATTTGCATATACTTAAACTAGCTACTAGTATTTTGTTTGAAACCCAAAAAAAAATTAAAACAATGATCATTCTCTGTAAAGGTAAAATGGTGATGCCAGCAATTGAGAAGAGGATTGTTCCTGACGTAAAAATCAGGCCTGGGGGCTGGTGGTGGCCCCGGGAGGAGGAAGAGAAACAACCGGAAGTATTCTTCACCATTCCCATCGACGGAATTATTGAAATACCACTTGACATCCCAGCTGATGTGACCCGAGTAAACATGGTGGTCAGTAAAAATATTAAACTGCTTTCAACCTTTAGTAAAATTTGAGATATATACTATTCCATGATCAGCGACCCATAGTCTACATAATATTATATTGATTTCAAAATTACACTTGGTGAAAATGGAACGCGTTACGGAAAATATTTATTGTAAGTTCTTTTTCTTAAAATGTAACAACTAAAATGTCAAAGCACCGAACACACTTTCCCGTGACGTGCCTCAAAAATAGCTTGCGTTAGACTGAGTTCTGTTTGTACCCATACTTTTTCTGGCGACTAAAATTTTACAAGTAAAAAATTGCTGCTAATGCAGCAAAAGGAGTACACGGCCTAAAAAGCGAGCTGTTTGTGTCAAACCATTCCATTTTATCTATTTGTAAACCTGTTTGAAATGTGTATTATGCCTATTTGATTATTTGGTTGTTTTAGCCATCGTTATCTAACTTGGTTAGGGGAAATGAGAAAATCAGGGAAACTACTCAGCGCATTTATCGTGGGTGGGTTGAGCGCAACGCGGTTGTAAGTCACTTTTTAAAAAAGTTTTCAGTATTGACAAAAAACTAATTTGTGATTCTCATATTTGAATGTTTATTCCTTTCTGTTTATATGCATATAAACTTATAAAGAAGAAATGTTAAAAAAAATTCCAAAAGAGATATTTATAAATATATGACTTACAACCGTTTTCCACTTAAAATTTGACATAAATGAGAACAATGATTTTTTATTGCAAAAGAGATCTTTGAATACAACTATATATTCAAAACATTCTGGTTTAAAGCCATTCATAGTTCATGGTAACTGGTAAGGGGACTTCTGTTAATGAAACCCGAGTAATGACAATTTGAATTCATGCTTATATTTTATATTTTATAAATTATGTACATATAAAGACTGAGTTACATCTCTATTCCACTTACAACTCATCCCAGTTAAGTCAATGTCTTTTTGTGCAACATGGTTTTAGTTTGAGTTACAACCGTATTGCACACAAAATTTATTCAATATGAGATTTAGCCTTAGGACTTATTTGCAATATTTACTGGTTTTTTTTTCAAAAACATTTTTCTTTAATCATATTATGTACAATGTATTAATATAAAATGAGCCATATTATGCAAAAAAAGTCATTTAAAAAAAAAAAGTGGAGTTACAACCCTATTGTGCTAAACCCACGATTATTGTTTATTCTAATCAGGGTCGAACTATGATTTTACTTTTTGGGCTACGTTTGCCTTAATCGTAAAATCATTCTAAAGAGACATCATACGCGCGATCAAGAGCGATTGGAACACTGGGACCGCGGAGGAGATGATTTTGGCTGCATAACAGTGGCATGTCGATATGAAAAAGTTTCTTATTTATAATACAATTATATGTCATCATTTGGTAAATAAAACGGTTAAATCATTAGTATACTGAAATACTGCAAGCAATAATAGGATCCCAGTTCATAAATTTGACATCGATTCTCTCTATAATATATAAACCTAATAATAATTTTACATAAATATGAAAACAAAAAATGGATCAGTAATAATGTTTCATCCATACTTATTGAATGTTTTTAGGGGCGGATCAAGAGTCGTTGTTTTGTTTGTTTGTTTGTTCTAGTTGTTGTTGTTGTTTGTTTTGTTTTTTTTTTTTTTTTTTTGTTTTTTTTTTTTTTGGGGGGGGGGGGGGGGTGAGGAAGAGGGGGGGGTCGGGGTGTGATCGAACCCCGTTTGATGCAGAATTATTTAAATTTCACGGAGATGTTGCTAATTTTGGAAATTATCATGTAATTATCATAAGACTTCCCCTAACGAACCCCTTTCTGAAAATCTAGCCTCCGACCCTGTTCTTTGAATACGACATTGTTTTCCATATTCTGTGTAGCGCTACTTATTCCATACATTTAACTGGTATTACCTCCTTACTCAACCGTGGCTTTAATACCCTGAGGAAATCCCGCAACATATCGCCATTTCCTGGATGTTGACACTTGACTTTTATGTATTATGTATTAGGCAAACCGACAACGATTTTCATGCAAAAACGAAGACCTGATGGTAGGAGTATATTGTTAATGGCATCGCATAGGCGCCCAAGAACCCTTATGTTTGAGCCGTGACCGCCGGGGTTAGCGGTCTCTGCTCCTGTGGTCACAGCTCCTATGCGCCTACATCACCTACCTTCTTATTCTTGAAATTGCTAAAGCAGTGTAGCGGTGATCTATCCATGTTAATTCATTTCGGCTGATAACAACAGCAATCTACACCATGCTTTACCTCTTTTGTCTGTACCCTTCCCTTCTAAGGCATGGGCCTTTCTGTCATCAAGTTGACAGATGTTGGGTAGTTTAGGCCTATGCCTGTCTTGTACAGTTTGGACACAAATAGCGTAGGTTTGAATCTAAAGGGGAATATAATCAGCAAGATGCGAAGTAACATAACTTTGAAATGCTGCGCGATTTTAAAGAAATTTGATGAGGAGAAGGTGCTCCTAAATGCCATTTACTTAAGAAGGAAATCAGTTCTCTGATGCGGTGCCTGTTTACATAAAATTTGCCCTTGTTCACATTAGCAAAACGAAACCACAATACCAAATTTCAACAGAAATCGACACAATGCTTGATGCATCATTTGCATTTAATTTACATGTAGATATAAATTTAGGCCTATGACTATTAGTAAGTACAATGATTTGTGCATTTAATGATTGGTGCTTCATTTGCATTTAATTAAGTTGCAAATTTAAGCCCATACCTGTTAGTTATCACAATGCTTTGTTCCAATTCGCATATTGAAAAGTAAACTAAAATTACTATTATTGCGAAAGTAAAATACTTATTTAATATGAGAAATGTATCAAACCGATTAACAGTCACTAATATTGATTATCCGACAGATGTCGAAACTGGTACAAAAAGCTATAAATAGATTGGCCAAAACATGATCTATAGCTTTAGAGAACCATCGTCTGGATCCACTTTTATTCGAATGTGATAACCATTAATGTTACAGACCACTTATTAATGTTGATCCGGCATGTAAACACTTTTACAGAAAGTCAGAATTGATTGAGAACAATGGAAATTGAAAGGTAAAAAAGAAAATGATGTTGGGAAAAATATATGATTTGAGTAGTAAGCCGAAAAAAATCGTAAAATTGTACACTTTCACATTCCGTGATTAAATTAGTAGCACGTATTTTGACAGATTGTAGACAAAAGTTCCGCGACTTGGGCTAAAATGCCGAAAACGTTTACCGTTTATGCTATGATAAGAGTCGGATTTTAATATGTCTTTAAGTTGGTTCTAAATATAAGATTTTAAAGGCTTGACCAAATAGCAAATTCGAAATTTGATGAATTGCTAAAGTGGGAGTCTATAGGATTTGATTTAGTGGTCTATAGCCTAAACAGTCACGTGCTCCTCCATGTTACATCTCAATTCGTTATATCAATATACACGGCCTTGAGAGGCCGTGTAATGATTACGTATAGCTACAAATGTAGCACAAGAGCTAGAGCTAAAATATTACGCCTAAGCAAATAAATCTCATCTTTCGTAAGACCACGTATACCACAACTAAACATGGCTAGATAAAAAAATAAGCACAACTACTCTTACACTGAACATCAAAATATAAAAAAGCAATACAATATTTATTGTGTTTAACGAACTAAAACCTTGTTTTCTTGTTGTTTTAGGCCGATTACGATGGAGTACGTGAGTACAGGGACATTAAAAAGTCGTATTCTCCCAGTGACAGTTACATGCAACTCCGACTACTCTCCCAAAATCCAAAGGTATAGTCTTTTTATCATTCGATTTATTGTCGATTATCAAATATACGTCGCCCATCAAGTAATTATCTAACAAGGCGATCTTTCAAATTGATCTTTGAAAGCACATACGTTCTATATTTATTCTTCTTTGGTATGTTTAACATTTAAAAGGTAAATCACTTTTCACTACCGTATACTATTTTCACATCATTGCGTGCAATGGCGGATTTTACCGGAGATGGCCAATACTTACCCGTTGCTGATACATACGAACTATTCGACAATGTCAAGTTCTGACATAATACATATATCATAAACATATCAGATTAATGCGCAAGCGTACAATTTTGTTATGTGTTATTACAAATCAGTAACAAGCAAAAAATAAAATAAAACAACGAGTGAATACCTCGACGTATGTGGGGTAAGAACAAATTAAGATTTCAAGTATCCGTAAAAGCAAGCCATTTATATTGATTTGCCTATATAAGCCGGTTTGAAGCTGGTTCAGCCATTTATATTGATTTGCCTATATAAGCCGGTTTGAAGCGTTTTTAGCCATTTATATTGATTTGCCTATATAAGCCGGTTTGAAGCGTTTTTAGCCATTTATATTGATTTGCCTATATAAGCCGGTTTGAAGCGTTTTTAGCCATTTATATTGATTTGCCTATATAAGCCGGTTTGAAGCGTTTTTAGCCATTTATATTGATTTGCCTATATAAGCCGGTTTGAAGCTGGTTCAGCCATTTATATTGATTTGCCTATATAAGCCGGTTTGAAGCGTTTTTAGCCATTTATATTGATTTGCCTATATAAGCCGGTTTGAAGCGTTTTTAGCCATTTATATTGATTTGCCTATATAAGCCGGTTTGAAGCGTTTTTAGCCATTTATATTGATTTGCCTATATAAGCCGGTTTGAAGCTGTTTCAGATGAATAGTTAGGTTTTAGTTTAAACATACTTTATTTGCCATTCTGTTTTACAGGTATATATACATACACATGAGCAATAATTAAAAGCAAAAAGGTTTGGGCATGAAGTTCTTTCAACATAATCGTGTGCCCTTCCCTGATTAACATAGTAACATAAGTTGCATTGCATGGTTAACAAGCAACTAATCGTATATTATTTTATAGGTCAAAGCAGTATATCTTAATAATAACATAATAAATTAATAATAACATGATAAATTACGTTTAATTTCTTTTAGACAGGAGATAAAGCAGGGATACAGGTGAAATCCACTGACACTGCCCAGAAACAAGCCACATATCAGGTACTTACTGCCAGTCTATTTCAGTCAATCTCAATCTGCATGAACTCAGAATTCTTTACCATATTGGCACCATTTTAGAATTCGCCGAATTAAAATCTTGAAAGTAAATCTCAGATAAGCTGAAAAGTAAAATAATCACCAAACTGACAATGTACTTGCACCGAACGGAGATTTCGATTTGATTCCTAGGGAATGAATTCACTTTTAAGTGTTTTACTGTCATCTCATTCCGCTGCTTAGCTGTTCATTAACAAGTGTGATATGCATATGAGGAATGGACTCATCAAGGGCTCAAGATCATAAAACTGAGATTTGAGACCAGACTCAAATCTCAAGCATCTGATTGGCTGAAATGGCGATCAGTCGCCATTTCAGCCAATCAGATGCTTGAGATTTGAGTCTGGTCTCGAGCTTAAGTTTTATGATCTTGGGCCCAGATGTCAGAGCCTACTCACTCAGTCAAAAGCAGCGCAGAAAAGAGAGCATGGGTTATAAATAATCAATATCAAAATAGACACCACTAACAATTAACGAAAATGAATAACCCGAGGGATTACCGCCTTGAAACAACAGACGGTTTTCTAACAAAAAGAATCATTTCAGCAAGTCACAAAATACAACATCAATGAAAATTATTAATTAAAAGACCCACATTTGTATGCAACTATCTGTGTTTAGGTGATGTCAAAAGGCAAAGTGGTATCGACTGGGAGCGTTGATCTGGTAAGCGGGATCCTTAACCTCCCAATCACGGCCGACATGGCTCCCAAGGCCAAACTGATGGTGTACTACGTAAGACCCGACGGTGAAGTGGTTGCAGACGGATTGTCCTTCAATGTCGAGGGAATATTTGGGAATCAGGTAGACCTCTAGATATTTTTTTTCAAATAAAAATATTTAAAAAATAGACGCTTAGCTATCAATAAGATATTCTTGTCTCTTTCTGTCAGTAAAATGTAATTGACCTTTGTAAGATATTCTTGTCTCTTTCTGTCAGTAAAATGTAATTGACCTTTGTAAGATATTATTGTCTTTTTCTGTCAGTAAAGTATAATTTACATTTGTAAGATATTATTGTCTCTTTCTGTCGGTAAAATGTAATTTACATTTGTAAGATATTCTTGTCTCTTTCTGTCAGTAAAATGTAATATACCTTTGTAAGATATTCTTGTCTCTTTCTTTCAGTAAAATGTAATTGACTTTGTAAGATATTCTTGTCTCTTTCTATCAGTAAAATGTTATTGACCTTTGTAAAATATTCTCGTCTCTTTCTGTCAGTAAATTGTAATTCACCTTTTTAAAATAATCTTGTCTTTTTCTATCAGTTAAATGTCTTTGACCTTTGTAAGATATTCTCGTTTCTTTTTGTCAGTATTATGTAATTCTCAGTTTTCCATTTAATAACAGGTTAGTCTTGAATTCAACAGCACCGAGGTTCAGCCAGCAGACAAAATAAAACTTACAGTCAAAGCTGATCCAGGATCCAAAGTAAATGTTCTTGCAGTTGACAAAAGCGTTCTGCTTCTCAAATCCGGAAATGACGTCACAAAAGACGATGTTAAGACTGAGCTTCAGTCGTACGACACAACCGAGAAATATTCCTCTTGTGGCTGGTTCTGTTGGAGATGGCCCATGCCTGCTTCCGGAGATGACGCTCATGATGTGTTCAAAGTAAGATCAGTTATATATTTAAGCCGGTTTAAAAAAAACAGGCTTAATGGCGACTTTTTCAAAGTTAAAATTAACAATATTCAATTCAAATTTGCTATTTAAAATGTGATTGGCGACATCGTTTTATAAGAAAAATCCCGCTAATTTAGTTATATATATATATATTTTCATATACCTTTGAAAAAAAAAATACAAATAATATTGTTACAAATTAAAGCAACGGTACGATGTGATTTTCTAAGAGTCCAATGTGGAAACATTTTTTTTACAAATTATTGACGTGCCATGTAAATAATGGTTAACTTATGCGACATTAATTAAGTGAGGCTATGGTTAAATATTTATTATTGTATTGTTATGATACACATACATTCATGTTTTTGTGTTGTTGTTTTTCGATCAGTGCCTTATTAAATTTTTTAATAATAATTGGAATACAAACTGGAATATAATTGCAGAGTGCTGGCCTGACTTACGTAACAGATGCATTGATCTACCAGCACGAAGATCGTAAGTTTTCCATCTGTATTAATAGTTCAACTTTAATCTAAAGGCAATAGAAGAATTGTAATAGAGTCATTTCCTAGTTGAACAAAATTCACTTCAGATAAGATTGTATGACAAAAATTAAATTGTGTGCTTTGTTTTTTCGTCGGTTTTGAGTAGAATGCAAATATAAACCTAAGGTTAGTGAATTTCTGTTGGTTGGTGGTTTTGTAAATATTCAATACAAATAAACCGATATATGAGCTAATTGCACAGAAATGTCTGTCAGATACTTAAGTTCTCGACTAGGAACCCGAAGACATATAAACTGGAACTTTGTCCAAAATGAAAGACTATGCCCCCAACGGATCGTCAGGTTGTCCTCTTCTGTTTAACTTATTTTCCTATTATATAAACTGACTCAGTATAAAAAAAACTGTGTATGGTGAATATAGATGAACATGGTAAAATGTTATGCATTTGATACGTTAAATCATTAAATGCAATAATCACGAGAAATTCACCAAACATCATTTTGGCATCTAATACAAGCAAGGACAATCGTTAAAATCTGTTTTCAGATGTTTTGACACGCATCACATTTCAAAATAATTATAATAATATAATGAATATGTATACCATTCACATTTTTAAATAGAGTCAGTATACATCATATCAACATTAATGCATTTTAATTTAGCGAAACGTTGGAGGATGGCGATTGCTAGAACTGCATCCTTTTCCTCTAAGTCATCAGCCGTAATGTCACCTGATGGCATGCAATCTGTACAACGTGTTCGCAAACTTTTCCCAGAAACATGGCTTTGGAAAACACAGAACACTCTGTAGGCTAAGTTTATTATTAACACCTCGGATGTATTTGTAGTCTTAGTAGAATGATTATACTGCATTTTAGTATACACTAACATTAAAAAGCCGCAGTTGTTTCAGGGTGTACGTTTGTTTTTTGCTCTCATAGTTTGGGAGGTGATATGCTTTGTTATTGTGAATTGTCGGGTCACTTTCCGTTACATGTACCCGCATGATGTGCTTGCATTAAAACTGACAATACAATACCTTTATATATGTTCAAATACGTATTCTTCACGCACATACATGTAACCCCTTTCGCCACTTCGTGACTAAAATTCTTGGTTCAACGCGCACGCTAATTTGTGTAAGGTTGGGTTTGAGCCTGTGATCTTGCCATAGGCTGGGACTTAATAGAACCATATAATACATTAAGTATAGTTAGCCTGTATATATGTTAGCTTGGCAACCTGTCCCCATGATGATGGCTTTGGAGGCTGGAGCCCCTGGAGAAAGAATGATGCAATTTGATATGATGGCGAGGGCCCCAGGTCCGCAGGAGATGAAACCTGTTGGGAGGGTTAGGAAACTGTTTCCGGAGACCTGGATGTGGCGTCAACAACAGTCATCGTATGTGTGCTAATAGTTGTAGTCTTTCACCGCTAGCTGACAGAACCTCTGTGGCTTTTAAATTACCTTTGATGTTCAAAGCCATGAATCTAATAGAATATAAACGGAAACGCAACTCCAATGATTCTAAGGCGATGGGATTTTTTTTAATGTTCTTTCATTGGAAAATGTTTTTTAACATAACAATAACGCTTATGCAGTTATTCAAACATATGATTATTAATTTTTGCGTTATAAATTTATAAAATTTAATAAACGAAATAGTCCAAAAGTTGTGTTTCTGTTTACAATATTTACAATATCTGATGAAAATCATTACCGAATACAAGGAAGTATAATTTTTATCAACAGCATTTATTGACAGACGAGTATTTTTCAAGACAACGGCCAAAGTGCCGGGCCCGCCTTCAATCAGACAGCTTGCGGAACCAACAATAATAAGAAAACACTTTCCAGAAACTTGGCTTTGGGCATCAAAGACTGCTTTGTACGTTCTATTTAAGCATGCATTTGGCAATAGGATGCGGATATCTAATAATGTATTTTTGCTATAGATGCATGCCATTTATCGGTGTCAAGTAGGCCTAGTTTTTATTATTTTGTTTATGGGGCGCGTCACGGGAAAAGTTTATTCGGAAAGCTGACGTCAATATTTGAAATGACGTCATACGAGGGGTGATCCAATAGTTTTGTCACTGCCTTCATAACACATTTTGTAGTAATATTACAACCACCAAAGTCGGTATATGTATAAATGAATGTATTACAGAATATCATGTTAAGTTTGGTCTACATAAACCAAATGGTTCATAAATAACAGTTGATTACATGAAGCACATCATCGAACTGCGCCGCACACAAACGACGTCGATGACGTTTCCTAAAAACACTCGTATCACAAGAACTTAAACGAAAAATTATTATTTTGAATATATATGCGGGTTTTTAAATACATACATTTAATAATCAAATCGTAATTGTTATTTTGGATATTAATTTATTTCTTTATTTTAGTAGATTTATGCGTTGTATGTCTAAGTTAAACCAAACTAAACAAGTGAACTTAGCGTCAGACACAATTCTGACGTTCGCCATCCGTTCATGTTAATGGCCTTCCGGTCCTTGCACGATCATCCAGTGAAAATCTCCCTCTCCAAAGCAGTCATAACATCTATAGACGAGTCTTCTGTTTATCCTGTTTTCACCATATGTTATGTTTACCATTTTCATCGTTTCCAGAAGCGATTTTCCTAGCTTGTAGCAAAAATGTAATACAGCGCCATGTAGCGTTTTTTTTCATATTTAAACATTTTCTTGTTTCAACAGACATTCATTAACTATGCGTGGAAAATGTTAACGTGCAATCACCTTATTTATACTTAAACTGCTGCTCAGAATGTTTTATGGTTTCACATCAAAAATGTTTCTTCTGCTTTTGCGCGTTTTTTTTTCTGAAATTCGATAGATTTTTTAACCGGGAAACACAAAAAAATCGGCGTGCGGCGGTTAGCTCACAGCGGCTTTATAAAAACATTGTTAGTGAGCGCTATATTTGTTAAACTTATAATATTATTGCTTAATATAACTGAAATCATGTTTGTTTATTTGCATATACTAAACATAAAACAATCCGACGTCAAATTTTTGCGTAATTGATGCAGTGACAAAACTTTTGGATCAACCCTCGTACAAGTTAAGCAGACGACATTGCTTATTATGCATGACAAGGTAAAAATAACATTCTATTTTCAAAATAAGTAACACAATCGCACAGTATTACCAGTTATAAGAAAAAATAGATAATTATGAGTTCTTTCCAAATATAGTATCAACTAAGAAGTCAAAAATATCCCACTTTTTTATCCGTGACGTTCCCCACTGACATGCACCAAGAAACCAAAGCCATGTTCGGGGACCTAAAATATATAACCTTTATGCATCATATTATACAATCAGCACATTACAAAAACAATATCATCTTCACAGAGTACATACAAGAAGAATTCTTGGAAGTGGCCTTCATGGCGGCAGACGACAGTTCTGACGTAACTGCTATTGTTACAATCGATGGCTTAAAACAACCGACCAGAGTCAGAAAGCTGTTCCCCGAAACATGGCTTTGGGAATCAAAACATACCTCGTATGCTGATGGTTGCTTTTATTTATGTACAATGAAAATAATTTAAAACAAATTGTAATTGAACATTAAGACAATGAAATCATTGAAATACAATAGTCTTTAAAATTAAGACAACGAAATTAATTTAAGAAAAAGAGTAATTGAGCATTCAGCCGAGATTATAATTAACTTTAATTTTATCACAAACAAACTATTTTATGACCAAATGATTTCGTAATTCCGAAGTCGATAGAATCTAGCAGACTAGTATATATTATAATTAAAAGTAAAGATAATGAGATGGGGAAACTGTCAGTCACATGCTTTTCTAATTGTAACTGCAGTTAAGTTCTGCTCGGATTCAGTATACTTCTGTAATACATTTTGAAGAATTAAGTTAATGAATTTCATAAACTATGGAATATTTGCATTATGGTAACTCATTGCCTTTGGTTCAACATACGCTCGAACGAAGAATTCTTATGAATTTCTTATCTTCATGCTATTTTCTTACTTAACACGTGGAACAATTTGTACACAATTATAGCATTGGCTTTAAGTTCTCATATAAGCAATCATATTACAAAATAATGCTATTTTATTTGTCTCCCATGTTATTTGTCAACAAAATTATGAGACTATATTCTTAAGTTAAATAAACATTTTAAATGGAAAGATTCATTCCATCTTTATCATAAGATATTTATTATTGTAACTAATATTCCTTTCAATCAAAATACTTTCGCAGGTTCTTTCTGAATCTTAAGTTTGTTGTGAACTTGTTACATACATGAGGAGTAAAATTACTTTATTTTTTAAAAGATGTAATCTCTATATAGGTATATAATTCTATATTTTAATCGTCGTCTTACAGGGCTAATGGTACGGCCGTGTTCGAAGACACCGTCCCAGACACGATAACGTCATGGATCGCTACAGCTTTTGCCGTCCACCCTGAGTCTGGTCTTGGCGTCACAGAAACGTCAGCGACGGTATGATAACACTTAAAAATAGATTACCTGAACTAGACGAAATTTGAAACGATTTTGCCATTCTTAAAATTTGGTTGGGACAAGTGTATTTTTTTAGGTCCATATGTTTTTTGCTGAAATATATCAATTCAATATTAAAAGCAGTAGCTCCTGATCAGGTAGCAAAACAAGCAGTCTGATCTTGGTCTGTAGTGGGCGCAAATTTGACATCAACCGCGATTTTAAATACCAAGAATGTGTTTTGCATTGTCTTTATATGTAACAAAAAAAAACCCAACAAAATGGTAACACAATGTCTTGATATAGGAATAAAATAGATAAAGTGAATAAATGTGTGTCTACGTTTAACAGGAATGTCGGAAGTTTTATTGCAAGTTGCTTTGACATAAATCTAATGTGTCTCTAATTCAAATATTCAAAGAAATTTTGAAATCTTACGTTATTATAATAGGATTCTCCAGAAGGTAGGCGGTATATCATCAAGTTTCAATGATGTAATGTGGTTATTAGAGTCTTGACCCAACCGGATGTTTACAGCAATGTTAAGGAATTTCTGTATGAATGTAAAGGTATATGAATAAATATCATTTGTTAATTTCAGTTGAAGACCTTCCTACCATTCTTTGTCAGTCTACACATGCCCTACTCGGTTGTTAGAGGAGAGAAGGTGATTCTGCAAGCCAACGTCTTTAATTATAGTCCTCTACCAATGTTTGTAAGTGTTTATGCAATCAGCATCTTATTTTATTGTAGATCTTGCGCTAGGCCATAGCATACTTTATAGTCACTATTGCTGAACTAACGGATTCATATGACAAGATATACATAAACTATGTTTTTTTTTACGCGGGTTTAAATTTCGCGAATTAAGCGTTAGTGTTAAAGCGCGTATTAAAACCCTAGCGAAAATACACTGTGTAATACATTGTATTATGTCTAAGGAGACTTCGATTGCACAAATTTATGCCCGTGTGAGTGTATAAATTGCGGATTTTAAGATAAAATTGCCTCTGCGAAATTAATGAAACTACAGTATAGGTTTTAATACGTCAAATAAAATGTTTTGTTTTTATAGATGTATTTCTTTGAAAATAAAAATTTAAAAACGTTACATAACGTTTGTCAATCATATGTTAAGTTATATTTTCTGTCTTGCATGCAGAAACAAATGCTTGTTAGATTAACATTTTATATAATATTGTTTTCAGGCGTATGTGTTACTGAAGCGTAATCCCGACTATGACAATGTGCACATCACGTCCTGGTGGACCAGCGCATATTCCGCCGATGTTGCCAGATTTGTCAGGGTAAGCTAAGTAATAATTTTAACCCTAAATGTATTTACTTCGGATTTAATCAGGCATGTTTTACGTAATTTCGTAAAACGCCTTTGTTGCTGTCAGATTTCGTCAGCCTGCTCAACCTGCTATCGCGCAAGTTCACCCCGGTTAGGTTTCTTTTTCGGCACATCATTGAAAACAAGAAAAGTGATGGGTCAAACCCAGACTATTTATTGTAACAAACAAACCGAACTTTATAATGAACACTAACACTCTTGGGTTTTTCGCCATTTAATAATAACGTTTGTGACCGATTTCATACATTCATCTGAATTTCGCCATGCTTTATGAATATCAAATAAGTACATTGTGCGAATATATGATCTTGCTCAGTTTGTTCTTCCCAGAAAATCGTTCATTACAATATTATTTACATTCGTGTGTATGTATTTAGATCGAGCCTAACGACGCTGCGGCTGTATATTTCCCGATCATACCAAAAAAGATTGGTAAAGTGGACATCCAGGTTCGAGCCCAGTCCCTCTACGCTGCTGACGCATTAGAAAAACAACTCCTCGTTGAGGTAATGAGTTCTTTTGAAAAATGCTAATGTTTCATATATAATACAAAACGATTCTAGAAACTAAACCTATATTTTTTTCAATATTTTGTGTAAAAAAGAATTATGCATATCAGGAATGGTCACATCCAGAAGACACAATCTCCCCACACACCCAACAAGTTATCAACTGGAAATCGATTAAAAATAACGAAATTTAAGAAAAAGATGGAAAGTGGAGAGCTAAATTAAATAAAAAATGACCCTTTTTCTGATAAAAATCAACGGATATATAATGTCCACTATATATGCATTACAGATCTTGGTTTTATTTTTTGCAGCCGGAAGGAACTCCTCAAGAATACAATACACCTGTGTTAATTGATTTGAAACAGAACCCAGATTTCAAAACCAAGGTGCCGATATCTTTCCCGCCATCAACGGTAAAAGGCTCTGAGAAAATTCGTGTTACCGCTATAGGTATACACAATTTTAAGATATATTCTTGATGGGAAATAATTCATATCTTAGTTTAAAAAATGTCAGATTTAATTTTTATTTCGGTCATAAAATTATTATTTTGAAGAAATAAATATATTCTCGAAAATTGTATCAATTAATACTCTATTCCAAAAGAAAGTGTGCACTTTGTTTTTGGTAATTTTTCGTTAACTGTTTTTTATGCCCAAATATGTGGTAACAATACTGATATATCGATATTGGATCAATTAAATTTTAAAGTAATTCTATGATCTAATTTCAAATACTAAGTATTTAGACATTAAGATGAACAGTTAATTCAAACGCACCGGAAACAAAGTGCATCCTTTCTTTTGGAATAGAGTATAATTAAAACTTGTAATTATCTTCAAAAATCTGTTTAGTTTGGTTTAAACATATTTTGTTTCAATTGAAATAAGTACAGTTATCACATATACAGTTTACAGCAGTTGAATGAAACTTACAACAACCGTGTTCTTTCATGTCTAAGAAAAATACATCGAATGTACAATTACTATTGGCAGGTGACTTGATGGGACCCAGTATCAATGGTTTGGACTCCCTGCTGAAGATGCCATACGGATGTGGAGAACAGAACATGTTGAACTTTGCACCTAATATCTTTGTTACTGAATACCTCACCACTACCAACAACTTAGATCAGGCTACTTTCGATAAAGCCAAGAACTATATGATCAAAGGTAACTAAGATTTATGATTGCAGTATGCTGGTTTAAAAAAAACGATTTGCCAAAACCGGAAAAAGCAGTTTCCCTAAGCAGCTCAAAAGTAGAAGAGGAAAAGAAAGCATGAGTTAATTAGAGAATTAATTTCAAATTGGACACCACAAAGAATTAATGATAAAGAGAACCATTGGGGTTACCGCCTTGAAACGGTCAGTGGCAAAAATATTCGAAGATTTTAACACAATTCAATTCATCAATTTGTAAAGTGTTTTATAAAGTCTTGAACCAGTCAATATGATGCAGTTTACTTATAAAATTAGAAAATACAGTTAATTAATTTTTAAATTTAGTTAAGCTAGTAAGCCTATGTAAAGTGATTTCAAACCATTACTTCGTCAACACAGTAAACATATTTAATGTATCACTTTATTAACAAAGAGTATTTTTCCAGGCTATCAGAGAGAGTTGACTTATCAACATACAGACGGTTCCTTCAGTGCTTTTGGAAACAGTGATCCCTCTGGCAGCATGTGGTAAGCACCATTTCTTTTCTACGTTGTGTTTTCATGACTACTTGTCTGCAAAAAACAGACATGCTGACATTTGTATTATTCTTTTTTTCTAAAACATGTATTCTCATGACCGGCGGAGTAAAATGATCCGAGATAAAATGCAGCAATAAGACCTTATTCAATTGATGATTTTTGATATATAAAATCAGTTTGAATGTTTGTATTTCAGGCTATCTGCCTTTGTGTTGAAGTCATTCGTGCAGGCAAAGCCTTATATATTTGTGGATGATACTGTAATAGAGAAAACCGTTGCCTGGATTCTAAAACATCAAAACACTAATGGAACATTCCAAGAACCTGGACGTGTCCTACATAAAGAAATGCAGGTATAAAATATCAAAATAATGATTTGATGAATTCGTTATCATAGCTTAAGTTGTAGTTAGATATGAACATTTATGTGTAACTAAAGACTTCGTCGATAGGCAAAAGTTTTAGCAATTTTTGTTCCGATTAAACTTTAGTGTTGTTTATTACAAGTTAAGCGTTAATTACGTAAATAATAGTTAAGATAAGCCGCATAATCAATTACGGACATTTCCATCAATACCTGTAGGAAACTCGGATTAATACGTTACAACGTGCGCAAACTCCCGACTTTTCTTAAATAAATGAAAAACTGAATAACTAATAAGTTCACTAAAACAAGTTGTGATAAAACTATAATTGATAAAAAAGCAACCATATACTTGTAAAAATCAACATTGAAATGATCTTCGTGCCTTTTCAGGGTGGATCTACTGCAGGCGAACGTTCACTTACTGCTTTCGTGCTGGCGGCTTTGTTGGAGGCCAGGGTAGTTAAAGGAGTAAGTGGAATCAATTTGTTTATGTTGCAAACTTTTGTAACTTGCTGTTCCACTTGAGTCGATAAAAAAGGTCTGAATGAAAATTTAGCGAATACGAACATATTTTAAACTCATGTTCGTCTTTTGTATAAAAAGAACAAATATGCATCATATCAGTATTTTTTATTAAACTCAGAATCACTCGATTTATTTATTAGTGTATTGAATTAGTAACAAGAAAAATAGAAAATCCAATAAGACATAGTTTTCAAATTCAAACTTTTTGTCTTCAGGTTGATGCACAGATAAGCACGGCGGTATCTTCTGCCACACGATTCTTGGAGAGTGAACTCTCTTTGATGACAGATGTGTACGAACTTGCCATCAGTACATATGTCCTCACACTTGCTGGAAGCCCTCGAGCACGTGAGGCTATGGACAAATTGCAGAAGCTTTCCGCTACAGAAGGTGTTTATTTATTGCCTGTATTCTTATTACAGAACAGTGATATATTGATGATAAATTTAATGTTAGGTGCAGCACCGTTCTTTTATATTTAATTGTCATTTTTTATAATATTAAAATGTTCCTTCTTCTTCTAGAGAATAAGACTTGTGGTTAAGGTCGTAAGCTGCCCAAAACATACCTAACGCGATTTAAAGTTCGGATATATTTAGGGAAAATACGATCTCTCTGTCTTCAAACATTTCAAACTTTTGCATTGATGCTTGTCTAAGCCTCCACTGAAAGACAACACAATCCTCTTTACCAACACTTTAACTCTTTGTTGTTACTTATAAATCCTATTTACCAAAACAATATTATTGCTGAAGCAGTCTTGAGAAAGAGAAAAGTAATAACTCCGTTTTAATTAGGTGGAATGAAGTTCTGGAGTAAATCAGATGTGCCAACAAACTCGAACCAGAATCCTTGGGAGAAAGACAAGGGTAAAGCATTGAGCGTAGAGCTATCAGCTTATGCCATGTTGGCTCTTGCGGCAGCCGACAATAGAAACGACGGTTTAATGGTCCTCAAATGGTTGACCAGTCAGAGAAATCCACAAGGCGGCTACTCCTCTACTCAGGTAAGGAATTATGCTAAAGATTTAGAATTATTAGATTTTGAATGGTCATTGTGAAGTCTTAGCTTATTTTCAACCATTCAAGATCGAGACAAGCCTGGACCATATCTCGCAACCATTGAAATTTACCAATGCTCCATCTGATGCATGTCGTCCATAAAAATATTCAGTACACCGAAACTGTATTCCTTGACTAAAACAAGTGATATTTCCCACTGCAGATGAGCAAATAGAATAACAGATTTTGAATTTACATTGTATGAATTTACATATTTACATTTATATGCTTAGCGACTTTCTCCAGTACTTCAACTACAAAAGTATGTGATTTCTCACAAACGATAGGTACTTGAAACAGATGAATTACAAACTTTTATGAGCTTCTTCGAAAACGGAACTTTGTTTTGTGAATAGTACTCAATTTGATGAGTGGTTTTTAATATCCAAGAGTCCGGGAAATCATGTTCGTTTTGGTGGCCATTCGCCGCATGTCACTTTATATTGTTGATGTGTAAAATCTGGTTCATAGTTGTTGCTATGATCATTTAAATCTCTAAATCATCATTTGGGATGGATCAAAATGTGTACTTTTTATTTGTTCAGATATTGAGTTGCGAAGACAACATATGTTTTCGTTTGACATTTTACAGGATACAATTGTCGCACTACAAGCGCTTGCAAAGATGGCTTCTAAGGTTTACTCTAAAGACTTTAATGCAAACATCCGTATAACCGGTCCAACGGATTCTCAAGTATCAGAAAACTTCACAATCAACGCTGGAAATGCACTTGTACTGCAAAGCAGAGAGGTGAGGCATCGCTGAAAACCCTTTATTCTTGCGTGAACCAGATATAAAAAAAGTAAAATATGCATATCAGGAATTGCCACACTCACAAAACACAGCCTCTCCACGCAGCGAAAAAAGAAGACAGGTTAAGAGAGCATGTTATTATAAGTATGTCATTTCAAATCACGCCACAAACAATTAACAACATAGAGAACCCTTGGGGTTACCGCCTTATACACTAAAATTATAATTTCAAGTCCAAGATTAATTTTGTAACAAAAATGTGTCAACAAATTCTGATATATCCACAAGAAGCTAACCAAAAACACTTTATATGAAAGCAGGAAAACCGTGTCTTCAACAACTATTTTATTGCAAGCTGCCACTGAATTCAGCACCTCCAAAGAAATATCTTTACTATTTTATCTTTCAATTTCTAAATTTTACTTCATTGGAGTACAGTTTTATTAGTTTAATATAACTGCAATCAAAACTTGGTGTAGCTTTTCGATAAACAAATTGAGCAATTTACAATTCCTACTTTTATCTACTTTAACTGTAACAACTAGTTGTCAATTGGCCTATTAAGAACTTACAGCAATCGTTCGCAAGTTATTCTCAATTGTGAAATATGCAATTTATTCTCAGTTGTGAAATATGCAATTGCATTTATATTTTATATAGTTCTTTGAATTTGCAGCTTCCAAGTGATTTGTCTGAAGTGAATATTGCTGCTGATGGAACAGGACTCAGTCTGGTTGAGGTAAATGGGTTTCTTGTGATTGGTTGTTTGTTGTTGTAAATTAATTCCACTATGCGCTTTACTCTTACACTATAAAGGATACGCAAATCAAAATTATTAATAAGATATTTTTCGCGATAAAAACTGCTTCTGATTACATAACACAAATGTGTTGGTAGCAAGATGTGTTACTGGATTAGAAAATTTAAAAATGGTTTAATATTTATACAAATAAATCATGAACACTATAGGAAAAAAATAACCGCAAGTTGTTTCCCTTTGAACGTCTCTCGGAATGATGTAGTGCCCAGTATGGGTTTTACCCCTGTGCCCAAGGTTATAAAACTGAGCATGGAAACCAGTCTCAAATATCAAGCATCTGATAGGCTGAAATGGCAACCAGTATTCTTTTAGATTGTTGTTTTTACAATGTATATTAATTTTGTAAATGTTTTCTTTCAGGTTGCTGTGTTTTACAATATCGACAAAGACAATGATACGACAAGCTTTAATTTGAAAATTACTCTACCTGAAGAGTCCATTAATCATTTTGTTGTTGAAGCGTGTACAAGGTAAGAGCTTTGGTTTGAAAGATGCCCGATGTTGCAAATTGTGTTTCAACAGTACTTTTGTATAGTGTTTTAGGACATTAAAAGAGCTGTGCTGTAGAGTCCTGTTTGTTTGTTTGTTTGGGTTTTAACGCCTGGTTTCAACACTTTTCTGGGTTATATCCCGGCGGTCAGTCCACCTAACCGGTGTTCCTGGGTCTCTAACCAGTACTAACCAATTTCTCCGCAAGCGACTGACTGCTTCCTCACTTGAATCAGAGGTGAGGGACAAATGACTCTCAGACGCAATGTCCGAGTTCAATTGTCACGGAGAAATTTTTCCCGCCTCGGCTGGTGTAGAGTCCTGAAGTCAGTCCTTCATTAGTTAAGACGTTTAACGTTAGTATGTTAAGTTGGACAGTGCAAATGATGAGTACGTAAACCAAACTAAAAATATCTTTGAATGACAGTTTCAGGCTTGATGAAAGAGTTTTTTTTAAATAACAAAACATTCAGAAATGCTTGACTTGAACGAACGTGTATTACTACATGTATAAGTAATCTATGCAACAACTCTTGACTTCTTAGATTTTTGTTTGCCCCGTAAATCGTTGATTTATTATTTTATATTTTATTACAGTTACCTAAAAGAAGGTGCAGCAGGTATGTCTGTGATCGAAATAGGTTATCCTTCAGGATTTTCCGCCGACAAATCGGGAATCAAACCCCACCCACTGCTGAAGAAAATTGAAGACGGGGATAAGAAAGTCGTTCTTTATCTTGATGAGGTATTCATAGTATTGATCTTTATTTAATTACCAGAATGAAGACCAGTCTCAAATCTCAATGATCTGATTTGCTGTAATGAAGACTTGTCTCTATTTCAGCTATTCAGTTGCTTGAGATTTGAGACTTGTCATCAATCTCAGTTTTATAATCTTTGGGCTATGAATAGGCCACGAGTAAGTTAAACAAAGACTGTCGTATTTCATATATGGCGTTATTGCTGATTTCTAAAGTTAAATTTTAATCTGTTATATTGTTTTCTGAAATTAATTATTGGTCGCCTATGCATTTATTTGATGATGATGAAATTTTAGTGAGTCCATCTAAATAAAATAAAAATAAAATGATTTTTTTTTCGAATGTTGACCTAGTTGTTACCAATGAGATATTCATAACATAAGAACAATTCAACTATTTACTATTTTAGATTTCTAGAGACGAGATATGCTTCCGGGTTCCTATGGAAAGGTCGGGCCTGGTTGCAGGAGCACAGCCTGTACCGGTTAAAGTATATGACTATTATTCACCAGGTAGGTAATGCATTTCCAGCACCAGTTTTGTTTAGAAACAGAGATGCAGTGTTGAAAACGTCTTACAGTACAAAAATTAGTTCAGTGTAATTCTGTATACTACAGATTCTTTTTGTACCTACTCGCGCATACTGCAGAAACTACCTCACTGGACAATTCGTCCCCGAAAAACCAATAACTCTAGATAACAAAGCGATCGATTATTATCCCGATATACCTTTAACTGCCTTAGGGCAAAAATCGATAAAATAATAGTGCGCGCAATCTTATGGTTTAGTATCGCATCAATAAATTAAATTTTAGTAATGCGGACTGTTTGGTTTAAGATACTGTTTTTTTTTTAATTATACAAAAAGAATTATAAGGGAGTATATTAAATATTTAAAAGAAAATCACTCATACTCATTCATATACTTATTTTATTTTCCTCCAGTCCAATTTAACAATTAGTAATCACCAACTAACTAATTTGAAACAGTACATTTATTCAAAATAAAATATAAGCTATATATTAATAAATAAATAAATATGTCCGACTATTTCATTTATTTTGTAGCGTGCCAAATTAATCATTATAAAACTATGTTTGAAGACCAGTCTCAAATCTCAATCAGCTGATTGGCTGATAAAGCGAACAGTCACCATTTCTGATTTTTCAGCCAGCCAGACGGTTAAGATTTAAGACTGGTCTTCAAACATTGTTTAATGATCTTTGGCCATTATTTTTGAAAGAGAGAAATGAATAATTGACAAATGTAAATACTATAAAATCATTAGTTTAACTAAGTTTTACTAAATATAAATTGATAAATAATAATAAATTTGATTCATATAAGTCTTCTTATCACCTTTCAACTTTATGAATCCGTATTTAAACTTTTCATATTCAACAGTACCTTCATTTAGTTACAAAATAATAATATTTTTGCGTATGTGTAGACTCAGCTTACTCACGCCTAAATACGTTGTTTACTGTTCGCTACTTAATAAAACAGTATTGTCTGTTAAGCAATTTATATTTTAAAAACCCTTGAAATAATAGAATGTAAAAGACGCGAATTCAATTAGAATGGTTCACATTTTTTTGAAGTATAAATCAAGATGGAAATTTATTATACATGTTTTATTAAAGAAATCTTAATTGGGTATATATTGAGGTTAGCCGTTTAGCCTAAGGACTGCTAAGTAAACTTCGTTCTACGTGTCACTTCAAGTTAATTTTATGCTTTCATTTCCAAAGGTTTAACATAAAAAAATTGAAATTATTAACCCACTTCCTGACTTTAAATTTCAAGTCTGTCGTTTTTCTTTTGTTTTACCAGATTTTATTTTTAACAGCGTATAAACGAAATAAATTCATGCATTAACGGGGCACTTAATCCGGATGTTAACAATTAACCCGCAATTATGTGCAATAAAACTGCCAATTAACCTGCAATCCTGTGCAATAAAACACACAATAGTTTACACCAAATGGGGGATTTTGTTTTGTTTTAAAATCAATCAAAATAATACGAACTTGAAATAGTTGTTGTAATAAAAATAATATCTTACAGTTAATACGCTCGTTATTTTCACAGATAAAGCAGAATAGTGTGACAATTAATGAAAAGGTTCATTTAAATTAAATTCAAAATATCGCTAATGCATTAGCAACATCATATGTAATACAAATAAGTTATTGGTACATGTGTGTTTAAAAAAATTAATTTTCAGATTTCTTTTAAATTGTTGTATTATCTTATTGTAATAAATGAAACATTTTAATATTTCTCAGAGAAGCCATCATCAGAGTTTATGTCAGTTACCAAATGACAGGTGTGCAACCGTGGACTTGTGTCAAGGAGGTGGATTCGAATCTTAAAATGACACGAACACCTGAGAGATATTCGCAGTTTGCAATTTAAGTTGTGATTATTCGCGCATCCGGTAGATAAATAACAGATTACCTTAATTAATAAAGAGTTTGAATCTATTCACGTTGGCGTCTTTTGAAGCTAGCGTGCCTTAAAATGTAATATAATTAATTATATAATTAATTGAATAAATTGAACAACAAAATCAATAATAGGAACAACAACAACACTTTTCGCAATTTTCATATCCATACGCCTTTGCTATTACCGGCATTTAATCAAAACTGAAAATTACAAATTTATTCTACAGCAGGTAAAAATCAGTTTTATTCAGTACATGCTAAAATAGCACATTGTTTCATTTAATAAACGGCTTTACCGTCTTTTCCAACTGCAATATAAAATATCTGCCTCAGGCCAATATGACGTCAAACGATTTTTATCGATACAGCACAATAATTGTATCGGCTCCATTTTGAGAAAATTCAAAAATAGCCTAACTTCAACCTCAAAACAGACTATCGCAACATATTTTTTCTAATTAAAAAAATATATCATCTGAAAGATTAATAAGTCTTCTTTTTGAATCCGTTTGCACCTAAGCTTTTATTGCAATATAATTAGTGTAATTAATTAATTTAAAACGGACAGGTCGGCGATTTTGCACGATTTTCAATAGAATATATAGGAGGCTGAGATGGTTAACTTTAACCTAAAAACAGACTATCGCAATATACTTTAATATTTATAAAATAAACATATAATTATCAAGCAAAGATTAAATTTTATGAAACCGTTTGCACCTAAGAATTTAGATGAATAGATAAAAAGTTATGCTCATTAAACCAACTAGTGCCTTCTTTGTTCTATAGAGCGAAAAATTCGCGTATCGGAAAACCCGGTGAGGTAGTTTCTGCAGTATGGGCTGTAATAAGTCTCCCCGCACATTCAATCATTGCTGTTATCAACAATTACGCCCTCTAAAGGCAGTTGAGCACCATACTTTATCTGTGTCAATATTGATTTGCGCTCAAGCCGTAAGTAGGCGGAGTGGTCAGTAATATTTTCCGTAACTGCCCATGAACAGAATCATTTAATTTTAATCATTAATGAATCAACGTTACCTCGCCACTTATTGGGGTCTGTCTTGAATAGCGCAGAAGGTAGTGAGCTCCGTTTTATTAAGCTCGGCGCTCTTTCAATTAGGATGCGATTCCTTGTGTGGCTGGCCCTTCATTAACCTTCATACAACTGATTGCATTTAACTAAATCTATTTGATGTTAATGTTATGTAGAGTTTTGGTGTTTTCAGATAACCAAGTGACTTCATTTTACGTACCGGAAGTGCTGCGAACTTCTGACGTGTGTGACGTATGCGGCCAAGAATGTGACTTCTGCTCACAAAACTCGAGACCATGGGTAAGTTTTAGTATTTTAGATATTTTACTATGTTGTTATTTTCAATCTTAAATATATGAGTTTTTTTGGATTTCAACGGAATTTGTTTCTCGAATTCATATTACAGTCTTGTTATTGAGATCCTTGAAAGCAAATGGGGTCTATAACTAAATTAAGGTTTTTTTTGTGAATTTAAATAGTATTAATGGACGCTGAAACTTGCAATTATTCTTATGCCATAGGTCGGCTAGTACATGTATAATGCAACATTTTGAGTCTTTTATTATTCCGACAAATTGTTGGTAGTTGTAACTTGTAAAATAGGTCCATCGACCTTTAATTCCTCTATATTAAAAGGAAACGGGAAACGAAATACTCGTCTGTCTGGCCCTTTAAATACTGTCATCGATTCTCCAAACAAATTAAAGACTGAAATCATTTCATTAATTGTTATTAAATTATTTCAGTGGAGATCCTAGTCGTCATGAAGATCGAGTTGCAGCACTGCCATCTCTTTGTACATTTCGCTTAGTCTTATTATGTAGGAACCCATCTAAAACCTATCTAAATTTTCATTTTCTCATTTAATTTTACGATAATTTTAAAGACATTGAACTAGAATTATTTTGTATAATGTTAAAAATTGATTCCTTAACGCATCACGTTTGTTTTATTTTTTAACTTAAGTTAGGATGAGTTTGCGACAGCGACGTAATGATTAAATGTTATTTTTGTACCATGTTATAGGTAGAATGTTTTTATTTTATTTGTATATTTTGTGAATAACATCTAGTCAATTTCTAAATCTGTTGTATAAAAATTGTAAATACCAAGTTTATACAACTTTGAAATAAAATATAAAACAATAATTATGATGTTATTATTTATTATTTGTGCAGAAGTATGCCTATCAGGACCACACTCACAAAACACAGCCTCCCCACATAGCTAAAAAAAGATGAAAAGAGTGCATGTTGTTATAAGAATGCCAATTCAAATAAGACGCCACAATTAACGAGAAAGAGAACCCTTGGGGTTACCGCCTTGGAACGGTTAGTGGTAAAACAAATTGCCACTGGAGGTTTAAACCAGGTTCTAGGGCACACCAACCTCACACGTTCCCCAACAGGTTCTCATATCATCAAACAAGTGCAAGTTGTCTTGGTGAAATAACTCAAACTCGCCCATAAAAATAAGAACCTCCATTTAAATCACAGATAAGGTGTTTTATATACTGTAAACCGCTTCTACGAAAGAAGGAAAACATCACTGCGTTGAGCGGCTGATTTGCTTCTTTAAAGTAAATTTTAAGGCTCTACATCTATCCGCTAGCGTAAATAAGTCTTAGTTATCCGATAAAACGAACTTATCATTTTATCCTTAATTTCTTTTTATCACTTATTACGGTTCAGCTGAAACAACAATGTACCTAATTGTTCAGAAATGATTCCAAAAACGATAGCAATAAACAAAATAAACATCTGCAGACAATTACAAACAACAAAGCTTTTTTAAACAACAAAAATACTACACCACCATAAGTATTAAGTAAAACCGTATAAAGCTATTTCCTTATGTATTGAATAAAAGAAAACCAGTAAAACGAGAATGCAGACTGCCATGTATCTCTCCAGAATGTTGATAGGTACTGGTTCGAACCCAGACTTCAGAACCCTGGTTTACCTCCAGAACCCATTGTTTTGTTGTTGATATGACGCCGTCAACCGTGTACGCATCTGCTACGATATCATTGATAGCTACTCCGTCTAAAACAATCTCTAAGTACTCGCGTTGATAATTTTCTGACATCATTGTTAGCGTAAACACGTATGCTCCTTTAACAGGAGCGAGAAATATTCCCGAGTTGGGTGATAGGCATTCCCTATGTTTGTGATGGCTTGGTCAAAGACAATTGTGTGGTGGATGCCCAAATTCTGCAAGTTACCAGCAGAAACACCAGCTGTGAATGCCACCCTATCGACAATCTGTCCTGTAAAAAACAATACTGCAAACTAAAATCTAGAAATTGAACTTCAACATATTAATATTGAGCTCGGTCCTGAAAATGATTTAATACTTGCAACTAAAATCTCATTTGAAATTAGAAAAAGAAATTATGTAATTTATGTCAATAATTGTTCATTTTTTGCAGATGAACATCCGTTTACTAATCCGAATAAAACGGAACAATATTCAAAAGCTCTTTAATCGAATGTCGATCCGTCCGCCTTTAAAGGAGGAATAAAGGTCGGTTAATGGGGAAAATATCGGTAAATAGGGAAAATCCGTCAGATTGATGTTATGCTCTATCTTCTGTCCTATCCGTCCGTCTGCTTATCAAGTGAAAAATGCACAACAGGAATTGCAACACCCCCAAAACAGAGGATCATTCAGTTCACAGTTTACTTATGAAATAAAGAAAGCCATATTAACCGCCGTCCTATCTGCTGCCATCATACGACGGAAAATGTAGGACTGAACCCAAATAACTCGGAAATATCAACCAAAAAGTCATTTAAATGTTTATCCCATAGCCCGCCCAGCACGGACGAACAAAAGACAGCCGTTATCAGGGGAATAAAAACTTTATAACGGAACGAACCCGAAATATTCATCGTGTCGTCATAACTTTTATAACTACTCACTTTTTGAAGTGTTTTTCCCTTTGATCAATTGTATTCTGTTCCGATTTTGGATCACAACCGTTGTTAAGGCAACTCAGATCTTGTTTATTGTTTGCATCCTCATGCTAAAAAAGATATGAATTGCTAGAGATTAACAAAATTAATTTTCTGTTTCAAAATGTTCAATATTTGCAAAACACCGATCATCACAAAAAGAAGCTAATTTTGTCGGGTATTCATTTCTCTTTTTGTTATTTTACTAAAGCTGAAGGATACTTCATGTACCATGGTACAAATGCATTCAATTTTAAGATAAAATGGCGTTGTCTAGAAAGGAAAAAAAAAACATGACAAAAGAGCGACAGGAAGATAGCGAATAAAGAACGGTGAGACGAAAACGAAAATGAATTCATTTGATCGTTTTCAAATTCTTTTTTTCGTACTTTCACTATTTATTTCACAAACGGCGCAGTTACAAAATGCATGGTTGAACGCTAGCAAATGAATACTGACAAGAGTTGCATTAAATGGAGCGATAAAACGTGAAGCACGACGATTAAACGAAAATCACAAAATGCGGACACATGATTTTATAGACCGTTCTTCGAATATTTCTCTAGGTCAAATAAACGTTGACAGGGTGATTGGATGGTACGATCGGAACAGAGTATATTGACGTGCACTTGCCTGTTTAAATTCAAGGGCGGCAACTCTCTGCTCAAGATATGCGTTCCTTTTTTGGAGAGCAGTTATTTGTACGCTACAAGCCTTCTGATACACTTAAAGTTTTCTATTTCCTCATAAATGTTTATTTCAGCTTCATCTTTGTTGGCATTAACCAAAATAATAAACAAAAGACAAGCGAAACACGAGTGCGTGTGAATCATAATTATTTATCAATCCACAATGTCAATGTTAACATGTACGTCTTCTATATAGTTCAATACTGGAAGATACAAGTTTCGATGCCAACTGTCTGTATTTGCTAATTTCTCATAACGAACGTGACATAAGATTTTTAATGTCAAGTGAAAATGTTATAAGGAAGACTTCAAAATAGTGACAGTGTAGTCAAACTCGTGCTGAAAATATGTCTAGGGTCATTTACTACACGACAGGCTTGGATATGAAATCGCTGCTAATATCTAGGACAACGTGGATTGGACATTTTCTAAACCCTATAACGACGTCTGTCTGTCTGTCCGTTCATTGACATAATTGTTTTCGCGATGTATGCCATAAAAATTGTTCTCTCGTTGCCATACATCCCAACTCATTGAGGGTATTTATTTTATATTTGCATAAGGGGCGAATCAAAAATCTTCAGCTATTAAATTGCAGTTTCCTAAATAGAAAAAGGTTCGAGACATAGTGTCACTGGTTTCGTTTTGTATTGAGCCTGTTCATGGGCAGTAATGGAAATTCATTATTCCAACTCATCCACATATTCTACAATTTTGCGTGCTCTGCTATTGGCACTGTTAAATGATATAGACATGAACTCTAGGACCTTTTCCAGACCAAGAGGATATGTTTTAAAACAGACACTTGATCAAAACGTTAGGACTAACCTTTAAGGTTTAAGCCTTCCTTTCTGTGTTTTTGTCATAAATCACTTGAAAATATTAGGATAAATGTGCAGTATAATTGCCAACAAACTATGAAAGTAACAACAAGAACATATACATTCTAAAGTTTACTCCATCTCAAATAACAGAAAACCGCCGAACATGGTGTGCATGTTGCCATGGATCTCTCCTTGATTGTAGTAGTCGGTGGTTCGTATCCAAACCTGAGATCCTTTGTTTAGCTCAAGGACCCACTGTTTTGTTGTAGACATGGCAACGTCCACGGAGGAAGCATCGGCAAATATGTCATTGATATTTGCACCATCTACGACGATTTCAAGATACTCGCTGTGACGACCGTATACCATAAATGTCAAGCTGAAAGCGTAGGCGCCTTTGAAAGGAGCGGTGAAGATGCCTGTGTTGGGATTGTAGGCGTTGCCGATGTTAGTCAGTACTTTGTCAAAAGCGATAGTATGATGATCACCCAGGTTAACGACATGGAATGTGCCCACACCTGCTGTAAACGCAATTCGGCTATCCAATTGTCCTGAAATAGATACATTACAGATTAATTTCTCCAGTTAAATATTTTCATAAATATTTAACGTACAACTTGAATGTTTGTATTTCGTTTAATATGTATTGTCTGACAATAATAAAAGTGTAAATGTGGAATATAAGGATATCCTCGCAATAAGCTTTAATTTATATAAGGGTGTTGGAGAAAAAATAGGCCTACTTCCCAGACGACACAAACCAAATCTTGTTTGGAACGTTGGTTGAAGATCACTGTAGTGATCAGAAAGGATTTATCTACGTAACTGCAAGTCATTAACATGCATGAAAAGAAGGTAAATATAACTTACTTCGGTTTCTTGATACGTCATTCGTGGAAAAGAAATGTTCTCGGACTGCTGATGTCTGATCATTTATGGTTTCGTCTTCAACGACATGGTCCTGCTCAAGATTCTGAAGTCATCATGCTAATGAATATACATGTAATAATACATTTTGAAATGTTTCATTTTATAATAAAAGTTTGGCCTGAGAAAAATAACCATTCTCACCATTTTAGAATATTTAATTAAATAAACAAACCATTAAGCGTCAGAAAAAAAACCTGCGGCTAAAATGAGAAAACTGAAGTTCAATAATGACTTTGCACATCCTACCTGCTTTTCGTGTTTCAGCCGTTCTACTTCAGCTTTCAAGTCATCAACGATTTTCTCCAAATCAATTATTTTAACGTCACATGTTTCTTGTTTGCCACGTAATTCGTGCAACTCCTTAAGAATAAATTCAATTGATGAATCAAGCTGGCCAATTGCTTTAACAATTAAAGTTGGAAGAATAAAAATAAAAACACAGTATTTTAACATTGTTGATAATTTTTCAAGTTTCAAATGACTAAATCCTACTGCAATAAAGATATGATAAGAGTTAAACAGAAATCACATGATAAGTTAAAATGTCACCTTAGTGCAAAAACAGTATAACTCCTTCTGATTCCAATGGTACTTATACCGTATTTGCACTAATGTGACAAAAAGGGCAATATTCTCCACTTTAAAAGGAAGAAACGACTAAATATAAGACCTATCTTAAGACATGCATAGATACTAAATTAAATGAATATCTTCTTTAATAAACCCAAACTTGTACAACTTTAAAATAAAGTTTCTGAATTTTTAGCGAAGTTGATCAACAAAATTTACAATTTACTATTGAGACCAGCTCTAGGACAGGACAAAAGTGACCTTAAAACTGTTTTCTTATTATTACAGTGGTCTAAACTTTTATGAATTGGTTTAATGTTGTTGTTATTGTTGTTTATTTCTCAACACTTTCCCTCAGTTTTTCCTGAAAGTCGGTGTGGGTTTTAGTGTGCCAATAAAACGTTGGTCGCAGATCTTATTCTGTATTGCATACGTCAACTACGACAATTATAACAAATAACGTCTTTATTCGTCGAATTTCTTCAAATTGAATTTGGTCAAGAGAAGCCGTATACACAATTACAGACCGCTTCAAGTTGACCAGATGAGGGGCAAAATAATAATATAAGGTTAAAAACTAACTGTTTTGAAACGACTACATTTTATGATTAAAAACAGCCCTTGTCATAATCTGGATGATCACTGTAAAAAAGATAGGTTTTTGAATAATTTTAGTATGAGGACATTTGTGTCATCGGATGTGTAAACACGTTTGTATTTGATTTTACCTCTTGAAACTCCGAATGCAATTGTGAATGTCAATCGGCTATTATATATATATACTGTATTTGCTGTTTGAATTGAATTATCTCCCTTTAACTTAATATATATCTTCAATTCAGTGTATCGAAAGATCCGGCTGACTTTCATTGTGTGTGTGTCTCTGTCTATAGCACTAGTGTGCATAAAAACTCCAAAAAATAAAAAGGAGGAAGCACGATGCTAATAGATGTGTATATGTAATTGTCCTACATGTTTGTATATGTATAAAAATAAGTGTATGTAAATGTCTAGGCAGTCAGAGGGTCATTTGTGGATAGTTATGGTTTATATGCGTTGCCCGAAATTTTCTGTATTGAGAACTTGGATGGCACGTCTATAACCATGTACAGCACTCTTGGCTAGGCGATGTCGCCGTGTCTGGTGCTTAGATCTGTTCCTTTATGTCTGAAGGTTTGTTCGTTGGTTACTTATCTCACCCATATATATATATATATATATATTTATAAAGATAAAATTCAATTCGTTTTGAATTTATTGCGTGATATCGTCTCTAACAAATAACCAAATGAGAATCAGAGGGGATACCAACTTTAAACTATTAAGGGCAAAGACGTTTTCTACTAGGTCTTTAGTCATTTTTATCTGGAGGTTCTTCCATAGAAACTTTTGACTAAGGACTGAGCACATGGTCTTAATGTTCAATTAACTCAGCTGTACTTTACTAGTGAGTTTTCTTTCTAATAAAGATATTCGCTATAAGTCATTAAGCAGATGTTTGAAGACTCGTAATATGAACAGAAACAAGATATCATCCAATTTAGATGATTTTATTGACGACTTTAACACCAAACATTGTGCGAGCAGACAACTGTTGACTTCATTAATTAACTATGTTTCGAACAAAAGAAAGCCGTTGAAAAGGGTATGCATTGTGCCATGAATGCCCTGGTGGTATACACCTATCGTTCGAATCCACACTTCAGAGCCACTGTCTAGTTCAAGAATCCACTGTTTCGATGTAGACACGTAGTTGTCGATGTTTGATGCATCGGTAAGAATATCATTAATTCTTCTTCCATCAATTACAATTTCCAAGTAATCGTAATGGCGGCTGTTTACCATTGTCGTCAATGTGAACACATAGGCACCCTTTACTGGAGCAATAAATATGCCTGTATTTGGATGATAGGCGTTGCCAATGTTTGTGATCACTCGATCGAACACGATAGTATGGTGGACGCCAAGGTTATTCAACTCATCAATTCCGACTCCTGCTGTGAACGCAATTCGATGACTGAATTGTCCTGCAAATACATTATGCAAACGCTTTAATGATTAGCACCGTTAAGCATCCGGGCCTTAAAAATGATAAATTCTCAAAACTATAAAGATAAATACCGTCTTACTTATATCCACTATCATAATAATTATAGTTTTATTCGTGTTCAGCTTTCTTAAAAAAATAAAGACCTTGATACATTAAAACAAGTCACATCACAGCTTTTCAAGGTCATGAAACTTGTAGGTCATAAAATACTAGTAATTACCCAAGAGAAATATGAAATAAAATTACTAAACGTTTTAGCGAGTAATCTGTTGGGGAGAACTTTTGTTTTGAAAAAGAAATATTCAATCTCATAAACATTTTAATTTAAATTATATCTTAAGCTTATACAAAAAGTGTTCATCAATCAACAATCTGGACATGAACACAAATTCTACTGCATTGAAAATAAATTAAGGCTTTAATTTTATTTTCATTAGATTTGTAAATATCTTAAAGAGATATTGGTAAAGACTGACGAAAATGAAGAATTTGAAAATTCCGTTTAGCTTCGTCCTTTGTAGGTTATCGATTCGTTTCTCTTGTGAAAATTCTTCTTTTTGTTGTTTGTTTTATATGAAAACCCCGTACGCACATCCCTAGTTTAGGAAAGACAATATGTGACGTTTTCTTTAATGAATGTTTATTCGCACTCAACCCTTGGGCCAGCCAGCGTTGGAATACATTTTTTATCATTCAACCCATTATCAAGCCAAATAAAAATCGTCTGAAATACTTTACTATTTGTCAAATTCAAAGTTTCCTTTCATCGTGTTTCTAAGGGTTGTGATGTTTTGTTTCACTTTAAATTGTTGAGTTGTCTGGATTAATTTTACTTTTAAATAATTTTCTTACTTCCTTTTCTTGAAATTTCGTTTTGAGGAACTTCCTTGCCATACTTTTTGTGTTTGGTCGTTTCGCTCACTGTTGATGGCTGATCCGTTTTTACGAGTATCTGCAATACAACGGTTGTTACTTTTAAATTATAAGAAGTTCAAATGAAACCCAAATTCATCAACGGCAGTTTAAGTGCAATGAAAACGTTACCTTTTCTAATTTCTCCTCAGCATCTTCGAGACGCTTCTTTAATTCATTGTTTTGCGCTTCCAAATCAGTAACCTTAGAGTTACAATGTTCCTGGTTGTTTTTGATAGCATGTACTTCTTTCAAAACCAGCTCTAAAGATATATCGGTTGCATGCGTTGCCGACACCAATATAATGAACATCAGAGAAAAAATAAACGCGTCAAAATTAACACCCTTTGACATTTTTGAACAAAATGCGTGTACAAAGAGCATCGTTCTAATTAAATGACAAAGAAGTGCGCTTTACTGATAAGAAATAAGATCAGACTACTTCGGTTAAGTACGATTTAAAGTAAAAGTCAATATACTAGATGTTTAAACAATTATTTGCAATGTTTTCAATGACAGTTTTTAATTAAAGGAAGATGTGTATAAAAATGAAATATGCATTTCAGGAATAGTCACACTATGAAAATACAACCTATTAACACAGTCAAAATTCAGAGAGGAAAAGAAAGCAATGATTATAAAAAGTCCGAAGAAAACAACTTGAAGAAAATACACAACGTTTGTTAAGTAATAAACTTTTATACACTCATTTCGGACTAAAAAACTCTAAATTTATCTAATTATCTGGAATACACAATAAGAAATAAAATAGAATATTAATCATTTCATTTAATAGTTTTGAACCTACTTTCGCACTTTACTTTAAAGGCAAATTTTTAATCCTCATACTAGTGGTGGGGTGATTAATGATAAAGTCGCCGAATCCCAACGAAACCCCTAATGACGTGATCGTCAATGATACACTCAGATCGTCAATTACAGATGATGACGAAAATTACTGATATGCAAACATCTTTTTACAAGACCGAACGTTACTAAAACTCGCAATTAAATTGGTTAGTTGACATCGAAGTTAACCAATCATCTGCATTTAATTAAACACAAAATCGCTTTGTCGGTAGTTTCAAGATGGCTGCTGGGGATGATTTTCTATTACATTTATGTAACTTTGAAAATAGCTCTGACAAACATACGTAAATTAATCGACTTTAATCGATGGTCGATCATAAAGAAAGCCGATTTATCGATTAAATTTTACTCATCCGATTCGAACCACTGCCTTAAACACGTCCTCATTTAATAACTTCATGAGACTGTCAAAGACAAGATCTAATGAGGTGCCTTAACATCTCAACTGGTGTTTCAGATGTGCATTAGCTTCACAAAATTTGATAATTGGTGATAAATTGGTGATAAACTGCATGTAAGGCAATTCAAATGACATTAAATTTAGAAAAAATTAGAGATCTTATTACCCGTGTATAGTGGACCATTGAATATATGGACATGGTCTTTAAATTGGGAGTTTTTACTTTTTGTGATGTCTAAATTCGATTTGACATTACTAATATGCAGAGTTTATAAAATTCATGGTCAGTGAAGAAATTCATTTATTTCACGCCGCCTATCCCATGTTGAGCGCAAGTCAATATTTAAATATTGGTAACTATATGAATGGATCCATCCCATGTGATGATATGCACGTGGCTGTGAACATTAAACCTTCAATGCGGTATTTCAGATTAATATTATTTCATGTTCAACGGCGTACGTTCCCCAGATAAACAATAATTGGGTGTGTCTGTAATGAGAAAACAGAAAGCGGAACTGAACAGAATACAATTTTTGACGTGGTATTTTGAGTATAGATCAACGGATTATATTTTTGACATGGTTGCTGATACAAAACCATGTGCTCTTGTCCCGTTGATTTTGGTTATTTTAAAAGTAGCCGTTTACATGCTAAGCACTCTCTATAGCATATTTGTAAAATGGGTAGAGTACAAGACGAAAATCATTTCCTAATACGGAATCGACCCTACGATTTCGACGCGCGAAGCGCGTCGAAATCGTGTCGATTCCGATTACGGTATTGCGCATGAGCAAAACTCTATACTAAGAAACTTTGAGACCTCGTCTTCCGGTTTGCAAAATACCCTGCAAAATACGGGTTTTTTGATTGGACAATAAAATACCCTGCAAATACGGGTTTTTTTGATTGGACAATATGACTTTCATCCAGATTGCTTGCTTCCGGATTTTAAAACTGAAAAGCCGCCATTTTGTTTCTCGATTCAGTAAGAAAATGGTCTCCTTCCTTAGATGGACAATGAACGTAGACTCGATGTGGCCTCATCTATCAAGTTAAAGATGATCCGGTACCAAATTGAGAACCCTACCCGTAGTGGATATTGACAGCAGACCTCTCGCGTAGTTGCTGTCTTACGGTAATTATTTTGTATTTGTCTTATTTCTATCCCAACGTGACGTAAACGGTGTCACACTGGAATTATTTATGGCATGGCTGTCTTGAGTAAATGTTGTCTAAAGATGGCATTTCCAATCGAAAATGGATTTGTTGCTGCGAATAAACAGATAATTGGAACGAACACTGTAAGAAACTTTCGCTTGGGTTTGTTTGTTTGAAATGTCAAAAGAGACGAATGATTTTTTTTTAATTTTAGAAATCGTTTCAATCAATACTTCAGTTTAAAAATAAATACACCCAGAATAGTAGATAGACCTCCAGTAACGGCGGAAAAAGTGAAGGATTAGATATTTGTAGTCGTGCAAAGGCATAACAAAGAAAAGATCTTGATATTGTAACAGTTTTTATTGCAAGTTGAGACAGCAATTGCAGATAAATTTCAAAAATAACTTGCAACAAGAACCACTTGGCAACTGTAACAATTTTAAAGCGGGCACGGCGAAGCCGTGTTTTCCAAGGAGAGAAATGCATGTTGAGACAGAAATTACAGATAAATTTCAACAATTACTTGCAACAGGAACCACTTGGCAACTGTAAAAATTTTTAAGCAGGCACGGCAAAGCCGTGTTTTCCAAGGAAAGAATTTGCAATGAAAAACTGAACACAGACAGAAATTACAATGTACAGATAAATTTCAACAATTACTTGCAACAAGAACCACTTGGCAACTGTAACAATTTTAAAGCGGGCACGGCGAAGCCGTGTTTTCCAAGGAGAGAAATGCATGTTGAGACAGAAATTACAGATAAATTTCAACAATTACTTGCAACAGGAACCACTTGGCAACTGTAAAAATTTTTAAAGCAGGCACGGCGAAGCCGTGTTTTCCAAGGAAAGAATTTGCAATGAAAAACTGAACACTTGCAGTTTAAGTTTGAATTCTTTGCACAACGAAGCCATGTTTTATTAACTTTAAACCCTTTCCTCCATAGATACACCATTGTTGTGTGTGCGAATACTTAATATCCAGATCTGCCTGCACATCTGTGCCATCTGATCAGGATCTAGACTGTTCGCTTTTTTATTCATTAGGTTATTTCTGACAAAAATGTGACCTGTGCAGATCCTCATCAGATGGCAGGGATGTGCCAGCTGCTCTGGATTTATATTGTAACAGTTTTTATTGCATGTTGAGACAGCAATTGCAGATAAATTTCAACAATAACTTGCCACACTTACCACTTGGCAACTGTAACAATTTTAAAGTGGGCACGGCGAAGCCGTGTTTTCCAAGGAGAGAAATGCATGTTGAGACAGCAATTGCCTGGGCTGGACAAACCCACTAGCCCGACGCCCTGAACAAGCTGAAAATTGTATTGATGACAGATCACACAATCTCAAAATATTCTATTTTAGCACCACGTGCATATCGTGTTTTACAACAGAAATAAGTTTATTACAAAATAACATGTTTTGAAATCTGTTTTAACAATATCAATCCCTCATGAAATGCTTCCTATTGAATTTCCTGTTTCTTTACAGTATAAATACTGACCAATCAGAATTCGCTTATTTGCGCAAGTGGGACTAGCTGAAATGTTTACCCAGCTAGTTCTGGACTAGTTACAAAAAACAAAATTTGTCCAGCCCTGATTGCAGATTAATTTCAACAATTACTTGCAACAGGAACCATTTGGCAACTGTAACAATTTAAAAGCAGGCACGGCGAAGCCGTGTTTTCCAAGGAGAGAATTAGCATTAATAGCATTAAATAACAGAATACTTGCACTTTAAGTTTGAATTGTTTGCACAACAAAGCCGTGTTTTAACCCTTTCCTCCATAGTAACACCATTATTGTGTGCGTGAACAGTTTACATCCAGATCGGCCGACATATCTGTGCCATCTGATCAGGATCTTAACTGTTCGCTTTTTTATTCATTAGGTTATTTCTCACGAAAATGTGACCTGTGCAAATCCTCATCAGATGGCACGGATGTGCCGGCTGCTCTGGATTTACACTGGTCACACATGCCTAAAATGGTATTTATAGAGGAAATGGTTAAAAGATACAAATTAAAGCAAACGTTTGACATATAACAATTGCAAAAGACATCTGTGTTTTCCAAAGAGACACAGTTTTACCAGAAGTTGCTTCTGTAACAATTTTTAATTTGAGAGACAACGAAGCCGTGTTTCCCAAAGAGAGAAATTGCTGCAAGAACTTAAGAATAATATTTATTCCAGTTTTAATTTTTTTAATACATAGTGAAGCTGTGTACCCAAATAGATTAATAATTATTGCTTACATGCAACACTTGATGCCAAAATCTTTAAGATCAAATTTGACAGAGTAATGCCTCTTCTTGTACATGGACTTTTTATTTTTAACCTGACTAAGTACCTAAGCAACAAATGTTTAACTAAATTCCAATCTAAATTATTGTATAAATGACAAAACAGTGTTTTGCAAAGAGTTACATTTTGATGAGCATTTTCTCATTATTTTTTTAGTTACAGGCACGGCAAAGCCGTGTTTTAACCCATTTCTCCATAGATACACACTTATTGCGCGTGCGAACAGTTTACATCCAGATCAGCCGGAACATTCGTGCCGTCTGATCAGGATCTAACCTGGTCACTTTTTTATTCATTAGGTAATTCTGACCATTATGCAACCTGTGCAGATCCCGATCAGACAGCACGGATGAGCCGGTTGATCTGGATCTACACTGGTCACACATGCGTAAAAAGGAGTATGTATGGAAACTTTTTGTCAAAATGACAAATGGCCCCAAAACTGTTACCCAATATTTAAGAAAATACCTACTGTATAAGTGGTTATTTCTGCGGGCTCCAAATTCTGCGGTTATGTTAAAATTCATGGGTGTTTTTATTTCTGCGGCATCAAGTTCTTTCATAACCGGACTAAAATTATGCGGTCTCTTAAGAAAGTGGAAATATAAAGATCGATGCCATTGCCGTACAAACTTATATAAATATAGTAAAAGCCAATACATGTACATGTATTATGTTTGATTTACCAATCAGCTGCAAATGGAAAATCTGAACGTAATCGTTTATTCAAATATTGTTTAAAAAAGCATGTATAACTGTTGTACATAGCCTTTCGTTTCATCTATTTTTGTATGCAACCCGTTAAAAAAAGTTTGTCGTCATTCGTTATTACTTTACACATTTATCAAGTCAAAATGTAGAATGCACCGTGACCGTTATAAAGTTCACAAAGGGATAAATATTCTGCGGATTTTTAATTGGCGGTCATTTATTTAACCGCAGAAATAGCAGAAATAGTCATCGCAGAAATAACCACTTATACGGTATATATATATACCTAATAATTATTTAAAAATCACATTTTGCAATGGCATAAAAATTAATTACTAACTATTAATTAGATTAATTGATTTACGGAATTTTCTGTTACAGACTTTCCGCGATAGCCTTGTATTTTAGTATTTGGCTTCACCCATAACGTACCACACTAAGCGTTGAGATTCAAGATTTTATCGATCTATTCCTGATATGCATATTTCTTTTTTTTTACAGAAGAAAGACCGTAAAGTTATATAACATGATTTACCATTATCAAATTGAGTTTCTAACCATGATAAAATTCTGAATTCCATCAAAAGGTTGTAATGACAAATCTGTTTCCCAAAGAAATAAATTTTTTACAAGCACTTGCTACTGTAACTTTTGAAGTTGAAGGCAGGGTGAAGTTGTGATTCCCAGTGATTAATTGCTGCAAGAACTTAATGCTTTTCTCCATATATACACATTTTAACTTGTATGCAACCAGTATAGATCCAGATCAGCTGACAAATTCATGCTATCTGATCAGGAGCTACTCTGGTGACATCTCGGTCAGAAATAACTAATAAATTTTAAAGTGAAAAGTGCAAATCATGATCACAAATGTGCCATCTGATCTGGATGTATACAATTGCCCATGTAATATAATTGTATCTATGGAGTAAAGGATTAACACCAACAGTTTTTGATGCAGTTGTGGATCTTCACTGTTTGCCTTTAGATCCTTTAGATAATTCAACAAAGAAGCAAACATAGTAGATCCAGACTGTATACATTTGAACTTTTGCAGGCTGATTTGACTCTAATTTTTTGCTCCTGATAAAAGGCATATCTATGGAGAACAGGGTTTAAGTGCACTAAACCATTGAAAGAGATGATTTTTAAAAATAACAACATGTATTTGGGAATGTCTTTGAATGATCCTTTAATATTTTCATGTGTGTTAAATTTCTTTCCATTTATAAAATTTTTTAGATTAATATACCGGTAATAGTACATATTTAAAGAAGTGGTGTTCAGGAAAAGTGAAATTCTTCAATACAGACATTTGATGTTTTATTAATTTCTTGTGGCAAATTTAAAGTTCATGCACGGCGTAGCCGTGTTTACCACATTTGGAGGAAATGTTTATTAAAGGGTTAAATGAACCACTATTTTGTCATATTTTATTAATTTTGGTGTTCTGAAATTTCTTTGGTATTTTGGGGAGAATAGTTCATGCCATTCCCAGGTATTTCTTGTTCAAATAATTCAGACTTTATACTTTCTTTTTCTTTCATTAATATCATTTTAAAAAATCTAACTATTTTTCATACCCAAGTGAAGCCACTGGGCTTCAAACACTTTAAACAACCCAAATGTTTTCCATACCCAAATGAAAGCCATCAGATATGGACTACATCTTAAACCATTCTGTCTGATCAGAATGTAACAGCTTGCATTTAGATTCTTCAGGTTATTTCTGACAAATCGTTAACAGTTTAGATCCAGATCATAAGACACAGATGTGGTAGCTGATCTGGATCTATACTGGTAGCCCATGTGATAAAAGGCATATTATCTGGAGTAAAATGTTAAATATAATATTTACAAGATGAATAATTTCTCTCAACACTTCCTGTCATATTTCAGGTCCAGGTGATGCTAGAAAGATGACACAGTCAATCATGGGTTAGTGCAGCTTTGACAGCAGTATCACAATGAAGTGTCTGATTCTAAGACTGGCATGATGCAAACAAAAGTACTCTTGTAGGTTTATGGTTTTATTTTTATTAAAATTCTTTTATTAATAATAAACATAGTATTGTAGCTCATAAATTTCCTTAACACATCTCAAATCTTTCACCATTCCAAATACCATTATATCTGAATAATTTTTTAATGATAGATCTTTTATTTTAAAAGTTATTTTTGTATTTCTTTATGTGCACTACAGGTGAACGTTATTCAGTGTAACATAAATGTGGTTCATCATTAATATTTTACTTTTTCAGCCAGTCTGCAACTTAGCTGTCTGCGGCATGATTTGACAAGCCTCCACTGTATTTGAATTCTTCATCACAAGTTGGAACATACAAAGCGTTTATATTTTGATAGTTTTCTCTGTCAACGTGGAAAATCTGCAAAAACTAAATGAATTAATGGGTAATGTATCATTAATTCTCATAAGTGGTTGGAAAGAGCCAAACAACTACTCAGCAACTTTTATGGGCGATGCTGTGTTTGAAAACATTAAGTTGTTGATGAACATCCAAGGTCTTCTTTGACTTCTAGCCCAGGATTCTCATTATTTTGCTGTTAAATTGTTTTTATGTGACCAGATCTTCCACTGCAATTGTTGGACAACATAGCACCACAGACTGACAGATTGAACCACAGACTGTCTACAAATATATATATTTAAAAACTTACTCTGCAACATGCCAACATAATGCTTTGTTTAAGTTTAATTGGAAAACTTGTAATGCTCTGAAAGATATTAAATGAAGAATTCAGACTCCAAGAATGTGTGTGTGTGGAAGAGTAGAATAAAATGACAATTGGAAATACTACAAAAAATCACACGCTCACTATGTACCATCTGATTGGTACAGAAAGAGGGGTATCTTAGTTAAATGCTTCTTAACAGATAGAAAACAAATTTGTGAAAATGTAAAAAAATGGTATTTCACTGTTTTTAACCCTTTCCTCCATAAAAACCCATGTGCGACCAGTGTAGATCCAGATCAGCCAGCACATCAGTGTCATGATATCTGATCAGGATCTGCACTGGTCGCATTTTGGTCAGAAATAACCTAATGAATAAAAAAGCGAACAGTTTAGATCCTGATCAGACAGCATTGCATCTATAGAATGCATTTTTGCTATGAGTAATGTAGACAAAATTGTTACTTTTACATATGTTCTTGACCATTACATCCATAGGATGTGTTTTTTTATATGAGTTTCATGTATGTGAGATTAATGAAGACAAAATTGTTATTTTTACATATGCTCTTGAGTATTGCATCCCTCGTACACATTTTTATATGAGTTATGTGTCAGTAATGTTGACAAAACTGTTAACTTGGCATATGTTCTTGGATGCATTTTTGTACGAGCAATGTGTAAGTAATGTTGACAAAATTGTTATTTTTGCATATGTTCTTGAGCATTGCATACCTAGGACACATTATTTGTTTAAGTTGTACCGAGTTCAGTTGACAAATATTTTATTTTCCATATTTTTACTAATGGTCATTTTTACATACCATCTATTAAAAGCCAGAAGGGGTCATCGGCAACAGAAAAAAAGGCTGAAGACCGCTTTTGGCTTTCAGTAGACGGATTATGTTTTTGAGCATTGCATTGGACACATTTTTTGTAGTTATGTGTCAGCATTGTTGACAAAATTATGCCTCTAAGGCCTCGGATGCAGTACAATATGAATACTATCATAACTCTTGACTTCATATGTATGCATTTTATTGCATGTGTGACTAGTGTAGATCTTGATTTTTTCGCACATTTGTAATGTCTGATCGTCCTTAGGACCTTCACTGTTTTCATTTTGGTTAGAAATAATACATATATTAGAATGCGAACAGTGTAGATCCTGATCAGATGGTACAACTGTGCCCGCTGATCAATTTCTACACTGTTTAATTTTCAATAAAGGTGTATAGATCTATCAAGTAAAGGGTTAATACCAGTATAGCTTTAATTAGATATGAACTAAAAAGATATCAAACTGTTTGTTTAATGATTAATTAAGTTATTTCTGACCAGAAAGCAAACAGTGTAGATCCTGATTACATGGCATGTATGTTCTGCCTGACCAGGATCTGCAATAAAATGTTGCATATATATAGAGGAAAGGGTTAATTCAAACATGGTTTATTTGATTTTACAAAGGTATATTTACGAATGAATAGCAAAGGATTATTGACTTGTTATTCAAATGTGACTGATTTTACAGTTGTTCAAGGTAATTTCGATTTTTTAAATTTTATTTGTGAAATAAATCTTTGTGCAATACCAAGAATTATTAGAATTTCTTTTATAGTGGCAATTATCACCACTTACTGCTAAGACCGCCGTTGGGACTGGGAAACGGTGGTTATTATGGTTGAGTGGTCTTATATTTTGGGAAGGTATATCAAAACTATAAAATAGGATACTGGCTAAGTTTTCTTACTATGAAGGTGGTCTTAATATCAGTGTGGTCTAAATGAGGGGGTTTACCATATATATACTCCTTGTTGATAGAAAGTTAACACTTTGATAATTACTTTGATAATAACTAACGGCTGTAAGTAATTGATTAAATTTGAATGGCTTTATAGGAATTTCAACATTTACTTATGATGAAATTTGAAACAATTACTATGTTTCCACCATTCTGTCAATTTCAAGTTACCTGGTTTCCATTTTGTTGAATTTTTTCCACTTTCAAAGGTTGAGAAAATAAACGCCAGAGTTGTCTTAAAAGAAAACATTGGAAACTTTCAATTGTTAAGTAAATTCAGCAGAAAATACCTGATGACAGTGAGTTACCCAAAATTGCAAGAATGTACTAGTGCTATTTCGTGATACTGAATAGTTTCAATACATCAATGCAAATGGTAAAAGTGTTAACTTTTTATTTGCAGCCAGTATACATAATAATATATGAATACAGAATTTTATATCTAATGCTTCTAAAGTATCAATTATGTTCACCATATCCATAAACTGTAATATAAAATAAAACATTACAACAGAATGAAATTAGTTTTTAGTTATATTCATTTGCTAAAATTCTGATATTAAAAACGTTAAGAAGATACCAACAGAATGTTAATGAGGAGCCATTGTTCACTGTAGTTTTTGTTTTCGGTTGTCGATTCCGAGGGAGGTAGTGCCTTAGTTCATATTATCTTGTGAATGTTATACTAATATACGACTACAAGTATTTGTGGAAATTTTAACTAGTGATAGCTTCACATCTGCCACGGCTAATGAGAAAATGATCTCTTTATATCCAAGAAAAGTTGATAAGTACCTTGTTAAAGCTTATTTTAAGAGAAACGAGTATAATTTAACACTACCAGCAGTATAACAGTTATCCTATTGGAATTGGAATAACAAGTGTCTTAATTAAAAAAAAAGATTGACGGTCCTTATATTTAAATAATGACTTTATATTTCAATATTATACTCAACCGTCCGTTACAGGGTATTAATCATAACATCCAAAAGATAGAAAATAGAATGTGGTCTTTGGGTCAATATGTCGTTACTACTGAGTAAATGTCAGAGAAATACCACAATTACGTAATATTGTATGATAAAATGTCTCTGATATGAAATACTTTTCAGTTTGTCATCTAATAAAGCGATCCACAACACACCTCTTCCTGCAAAACTATTTTAGTTTTGCAATAGCCTAACAGAAACAGATTTTTTAAAGACACCTAGATCTATGCTGAGCGAATTGATAATTTTAATTTTATGTTTCAAATAAAAGGAAGCCATTCAATAAGGTATGCATGTTGCCGCGAATTTCTTGGTTGTATAATGTAGTGGTTCGAATCCACAACTCAGAGCCTCTCTGGAGCTCAAGGATCCATTGTTTCGTTGTGGATACATAATCGCCTATATCGGTAGCATCTGTAAATATATCCTTAATTTGGATTCCGTCCACAACTATTTCCAAATAATCTCTCTGTCTGGGATTCACCATTGTCGTCAAGGTAAGGACATACGCGCCCTTATATGGAGCTATGAAAATTCCAGTATTTGGATGATAGGCATGCCCAATGTTTGTAAGTACGTTATCAAATATGACAGTGTGATGAACACCCAAGTTGTTCAAGTTCGTGATTTCAACACCAGCTGTGAATGCAATTCGACGACCAGCTTGTACTGAAAATACATGGCATTAATTCGTGTGAATTTGTGAACAAGAAAAATTGTTAACAATTGATCTGACAATTAACGCTTGATAACAACGTGATTTAACCAATTCATTGAACTATTCTAGAGTTTTTATAATCTTACAATCATGCAAGTTAATTAAAGTAAATATTTAGCCCGGTCATAAAGACCAGTAATGCAAACAAAATTATAGACAAATTTATCACAGTCATTTATTAAAACAAAATTAACGCCAGCTCATCCGACCATAGTATCGATGCCATTTAGTCATTTTTCGTCAACGACTACTATCCAACATTGGCAACATGATGATGTTGCTCGTTAAATTTGCCATCTTGATTTGTCAGGTCTTAAAACTTAAATCTTAAACTTAAAAAGTTAACTATCAGAACTTAAAAGATACTACCAGCATCAGGAATCTTTTGGCAAACACAACTTGGAGGTTGTGTTGTTATAACTGAATAATAGGTTGTGGTCTGGGACACTGTGGTGCTGGTTGGTTGTGAAGAAGTGGACGTAGTTGGCATAGAGGTTGTTGTGATAGGTCCATCTGATTTAACCGATATATTAAACCCTTTGTAAACGTTGGTTGCGTCTGATATAAACAGAATATAAACAGTATTCCCAGATGTTCGGAATGTTGTGCCAGTAGGTATAGTCCCACACAATGTATTCAGTATCGGTGCCGAAGAGTTATATCCTGTAATGATGCAATAATTATTTGCAGATATCAGTATATAATTAGTAACGTAATTTTGTTAACTTTTTTATGATTATATATCATGATGATATAGCTTAATTAAATATTAGCATGTAAATCTATAGAAATGAGCACTTGCTTAAACTTTCTAATTAAAAATTTACTAGATCATGAGAAGATTTCTAGTTTTCTAATGTGATGGATTAGATTTAAAATTAGATAAACTATATACCGTCATAAATGATTATTTTGTCGTACAAACAAGCCAAGTTTTTATCGTGCTGCTCCAAAACAAAGTCAACCACCGTCAGCAAAAGAGTGTGTTTCGGGTAGAACGTTTGGAAACGGTAATCTCGCGTTGTATTGCTTCACAATGAAACAAAACAATACTTGAATAGCTTTTAACAACCAAGATTTATAATAAAGCAATCGGTAACTGATGTCTCGGAATACTTGAAGTAAATACTTTAATGCCATTCATTATGTTATTGAAACATGTAATCTTTTCATCTTGTACTTGTATTTTGAACAGTTGTGCATAATGAGAAATAAGAAAATTACTAAAACAATATCGTAACATCTGTCAGGGATGAGATGACCTGTACTTAAACCTCTTTAGTAGCCAATACAGCTCTGTTTTCATACCGCTGTCTGTATGGAGGTATATAAAAAAGAAAAATCGATAACACCAAATACAGCAAAATCACGTGTATGTTTTTTTTACTGGGATTTGATTTAAAATGTTATAATGTTATAATGGGAAGACGAAATACTTTGTTCCTGTACTAGCCCACCGAAGTACTACTTACATAGCATAAGGAAGGCTATCTATATATCCCGGCGAGGAGAAGAATAATTCAGATGATGTAACATCTCCCACCGTGTGTTGCCCTGAAGGAAAACACATCTTGGTTCGGAGAATAATAGTCATAATTTTGTCACAAACGGAAAGTTAGTATATTCGGGTGTAGTTATGTCGAGAAAAATGCATAACCAGAGGCATTCAACCACTGCGTTATTAAATCAATGTACCAAGGATTCAAGCCTGGCCTCATAGATGTCCTGACAGGACTTGTTCATACAAAACAGATATATCAATATCAGATATAAATTTATACCGGTATATCAAAGATATATAAAATACCATATATTTGCAGAGCATAACTTTTTTACAATAATGGATTATCTTGTTAATGGATTCTGTTTGATAAGATATTCTGGTTAATGGATTCTGTTTGATAAGATTATCTGGTAAATGGATTCTGTTTAATAGGATTATCTTGTTAATGAATTCTGTTTCATAAGATTATCTTGTTACGTAATGCAAATGGTATAAGAAGATCAATATTGCTTGTAAGCGGGATTTACACCGTGACTGTTTTCTATTCATCGTCCTTTTTGCAAGGCGTCCCATCCTTTACTTAAGTGATTTCTAGATTTTTTCTCTTTTGTATAATGTATTGTTGCGGCTCATCTATGTATGAATTAGTATTTCGAGAAGTTGCTGCGTTCCAAGATAAAATACGTAATTCCAGACTGAAAAAAAGGCGTAATACATGATACCTCATATGTTTTCTAGTCAACTGTTCTCGATATTTTGATCAAATGCAAATCTTGTGTAGAGAACTTGATTAAAATAACTCAATGAAGCTATCGTGTGCTTACTTCTATGTCTCATTAGCCTCTCATCTGGAATTCGTTCAATGTTTGATTCTTCATGTTCTTTTAAAGTCTTTGTTAATCTGCTTTCATCATCTTCATTGGCTGAATCGAGCATCAACATCTTTAAAGTAAAAATGTTATCGAATGTTTAATAACCATATTATTAGGAATATCTATTCAATCATGGTCTCATGGCAGTTAAATTTTTGCTGCCATGATCGACATGCGGTTTAATTTAATAAAATTTTGCAATGTGAATATTCAGTACGGTTTCGCGCTAAGCAATGATAAATACACATCACTTTCATATTCAACTAGTATGACATGTAATCAAGAGCTGGTGGTTACTTATAATTAATATACCTACGTTTAACAATTTCTTCTCGACATTTCCGAGTCGCTTAACTTCCTGCTCCAGTTCATTATTTCGCTCATGTAACTGTTCAAACATTCTCTGCAAAACATCGACCTTCTCTAAATATTTTTCTTGATCTTGCTTCAAAACCTTAAATTCGCTCATGACATCTTCTAAAGAAATATCACTACTTGCGCTGTGCGCAACTGACAGAGAAAGCAAAAAGCAATTTATCAATAATTGCAAGTTACAGTAAATCATGATTAATTTTTAAATATATCTCTGTTAAAACAATGCAAAGTTTGACTTGAACTAAATTTAACTCAAAATTGAGATAAAGCGTCATCATGTTATCTCTTTGAATGAATGACATTTTGAAAAGTTAAATTTAAACATACACTACCATGGCCTTAAATATCTGCAAACAATCTTTTGGCACTTTTTTTAAAAATAATTTATGTATTGTTGTTGTTTTTTCTGCGTAGAGCCAATCAGTTTGAGTGTCGGTCTGTAATAAGGTTGAAATTGCGTGTGTTCCATAACATGAATAAGGACAGGAACATGCTTGTGAAAAGATCTCCGAAATTTGATATTTTAAACGACTAATAATTATTATTAATCTTTGACATTAATGTTATATATTAAGCAGAGGACACATTCAAAAAAAAAGTAAGATATGCATATCAGGAATCGCCAAAGTCAAATAACACAGCCTCCCCACGCAGCAAAAAAGAATAGAGGAAGAGGGAGAGCATGTTTTATATAAGAATGTCAATTCAAATAGGACGCCACAAACAATAAACGGAGAACCTTTGGGGATACCGCCTTGGAACGGTCAGTGGCAAAACAAATTGCCACTGGGGGTTTAAACCAGGTTCTAGGGTGCACCAACCTCACACTTGCCCCAAAAGGTTCTCGTATCACAAAACAAGTACAAGTTGTCTTGGTGAAATAACTCCAACCCACCCATCGGCTCAACAAGAGTTACAAAATTATGTAAATAGCGTTTAAGGCAAACCTGCTGTTCGATTTGTAATACGACAGCATCAATCTTAAGTGTTCGATTGTTTAAAAAGCACATTTCGAATCGGTTTGAATTTTTTGCGTTTCACTAATTGAGGTGCCCCATGCACAAAAAAAAACGAGTTATCGCAAGTTGACCTCGTGCCTTGAATAAATTGAGCGGACGACATTGTTTAAACCATAGAGAATATTGTTTTTGCCATACTAAAGATGACTTTCTCTAAACAATAGTAGACAAAATTAAAACTGGCCCTTCGTATTCTATGCGGAGCATTCTTGGAGGTTATTTCGTATATTGAAATCGACACGCCATAAGCCATTGTGAATCTTGTTTGAGAAACAATGTGTAAGTAATTCCTAAAACCCTTAAAACTTTTTCTGAAATATTACAACCGACGGCCTTATGTCATGGTAAGCATTCATTTCGATGTTTCCTTTATCTTATGGAACACTCTTAAGGACATGAGTGAAGAAACTCGTGTTAAATTGTTTGAATTAAAACTGATGCTGGCTCTCTCTATACTCCGGGCAACTTTGTTTAAATTAATTTAAAAAGGAAAAGTAAAGAGCTCTTACCGATAAAAAACCAAACAGGACTGAATATTGGAACCAACAATAACGTGAATCTCTATCATTACAAGCATTTTATGAAATCAATAAATTAAGACTTGGTGAAATTCTGTGTACGCCTAAGAAATGAATAGGATGTTAAGCTGAAAATTAAAAACAGTGTTATATGCATATCATGGATTGTCGCAATCAGAAAACACAGCCTACCACACGGCCAAAAAGCAGAGGGGAAAACAGCATTTTTCTATTATATGATATAATTACACCTTTTCAAAAAGACAACTCAATGAACAAAACATGAGATCCAGTGGAGTTACCGCCTTTGAACTGTCAGTTGAAAAACTTTTTGCCACCGGATCTTTTAACCTGGTTCTACCTTCATACTCCTCTGCAGAAATCAAGTATCAATAATAAATCGTGAAGATTTTCAACAATTACAAAATTCAACAATTACAAAATTAGAACCGGCTTTAAGTTAATTTATGTATGACATTATCTTTCTCGACAATCTTCCCCCAACCTTGCCCATATGAAAACT